>JAUCBJ010002888.1:0-30465 GCA_032718475.1 Nemertoderma westbladi | reverse complement strand
GAAGTGTTATGGGGCGTCCTCCAAGGAGACACACTTGCACCATTCTTGTTCATAATTGTGGTTGATTATGTTCTTAGACCATTTTTATAAAGATGATGGGGTGATGGTAACTCCACCTACTGGCTCCAGAAGTCGAGGAAATCCTACCAAGTACCTAACTGATCTAGACTTTGCTGATGACTTAGGAGTACTCTCAGAATCACTAGAGGGAGCCCAACGGCTCCTCAGCTCATTAGGACAGGCTGCTTCTAGTGTTGGTCTTTTTATTAACTCCAGAACGACCAAAATTTTGACAGTTAACTTAGAAAGTCCTCAGCAAGTCTCTGACCGGATGAGCATAAGCTCAAAGGATGGTATGCTTGAGCATGTGGACGACTTCTGTTACCTAGGATGATGGATCCGGAAGTCAAGTGAGGGCCTTAGAATACGTAAGGGTAAGGCATTGGCAACCTTGAATAGGCTTTCCAGGATTTGGAAGTCACCGAGAATTAATCGGAAACTTAAGGTCCGATTATTTAGAGCAGCAGTAGTTCCAGTACTCATCTATGTGAGTCCATGCTGTGCTCCGACTGCTGAGGACACCAAATCTTTGGATGGCACATTCACAAGAATGCTACGCCGGGTTCATTGTGTGAAGTACAATGCACACATCTCCAACCAGACACTATATAACATTGGAGGTGTCTCATTGGTTCCCCCAATCTTCACACTAGAACAAAGTCGCCTCCGCTCTGCAGGACATTGCTTTCGCCGTGAGGACCAGCTATTGCATAATATTGTGCTTTGGCAGTCTCATGGAGTGAATAAGCATGGTGGACAGCCCATGACTTTCTTGAGACGCATCTTAAAGGACACTGGCCTTCAAGAAGCGGGTGATCTAGCAAATGTCATGGGTGATAGGGAGTTGTGGCGGCGCAATTTTGTCGACAAGCCGGCACAGCATTCTTAAAAATGCAGCTGCAATGCAGCATGCCGATCCTTTTTTACAATTTTTTTACAATTTTTACAAATATGTCTGATTTTTTGTTTGTATGTAGGTATCACTAGTCTGGATCCGACCGAAAAAGAAACATTTCGAAAAAATTTACTGGGTTGGTTATATTGGTGCACAAAAATTACAAGTAGTGCACAATTTTCACAAAATTTGGAAGTTACATTGAAATGATATGATTACTATAAATGGCTGTTTAGTCCTGTCTGCGTTGGAAAAAAATGAAAAAAACAAGTAACCAGCACTTTTCAGTTAGAACACAAAATTTTTAATTCACTTATACGATGCTATAAATTCTCATTTTCAGGTTTTCGAGGGCGCTCATTCTAATGGAATACATTTCTAATATGCCAGATCATTGCAAATTGTATTTTTCGGCGTAATTTGGCAAATTTTGGTGCTAGCACCAAATTTCGTACCCATCACCAAAAAGTACAAGTTTGCTGACCTTTACAGGTCAGGTCAGGTATTCTAGGTCATTGATCAAGAAAACTTGCCACCTCCATGCAGCATAAAGGAGGTGCCACCTGTAGCTGCATAGACCCTCTTACTAGGGCAAATCTGGTCCTGTAACTAGGACCCCCTTCGTTCTGGGATAAGGATGCCTTTGGTCCTGGATTAAGGACCCATATACTTGGCTGCAGGGGTATATGGCCTGACCAGGCAGATGGTGATCTACCAATGGCTGGGCAGGAGTAGAGTGATCTCATGTCCACTCTGAGAGCACTTCACTGCGACCTGCACCTGGCAGCAAGGGTACAGGGCATGACCCAGCAGATGAGCTGCAACAGCCAATGGTGGGTCATGTGTGCCAGAGTAGATATGGTAAATTTTGGTGCTAGCACCAAATTCCGTACCCATCACCAAAAAGTACAAGTTTGAGATGTCCAGTGCTGTTTTTATTGATTTCATCGGATTCAGAACCCTAACCGTATAGCGCAAGAAACAAGATGATACTATCTTCTGATCAATTTACTCATTTTCCAAAATTTGGTGCTGGCACAACAATTTTCACCCACCGGCGAAAAAGGCAAGTTTGAAAACTCTTATGAAATTTTTACCGATTCCATTGAATTCAGAACCCTAACAAACCCGTATAACGCAAGAAACAAGATGACACAATCAATTGATATGTTTGATGGTTTTCAAAATTTGGTGCTAGCACCACATTTTGCACCCACTTCCGAAAAATACAAGTTTGAGATGTCTAGTTCGATAATTATATATTCCATTGAATTCAGAACAGCCATAAACCTCTACAACGCAAGAAATAAATTGTCACAAACAATTTTATCTATTGAATGGATTTTCCAAAATTTCGTGCTAGGACCAAAATTTTGCACACAGCACCGAAAAATACAAGTTTGATACGCTTGGTGCAACTCGTATATATTCGATCGAAACCAGAGCCCCAAAAAACCACAATTGCGCAAAAAACAAGTTTCAAACAATCAATTTACAAAATTGACATAATTCAAAATTTGGTGCTGGCACCAAAATTTGGCACCCGCCGAAAAAAACAAGTTTAAAATTTATAAATTAATTTATATGAATTCCTTCCAATTGTAACACCAAAAAAACCGGTGTAAATAAAAAATAGCTACGTTACAAATCATATTAAATGAAATGTAATTTTCAAAAAACGTCTCAAAAATAGTGACAAAAGTAGGGTTAAAAAATAGTGCTATAAATCGAAAACTACCCAATATTTTTGAAACGGTTTTCACTACTAAGAAGACAATAGATTTTTAGGATAAGGCATAAAATTGCAGATTCTCAACTACGTTTGTTTCAGAATTATAACAAAAAAACCACGGGGAGGGTCATATTGGACCCCCCCCCCCCCCCGGGTTTAATAGGGTTAATTCGCACTTTTACGAACCTCAATTCCGCCTGACTCATCTTCATTGAAACAAAACTCCCCATAATATTTTTGTTGTCCATGGTTGCAAGAATATCTTGCCAAGAATAAACCCATGACTCATCCCAAAGTAGTTTGCGATTCTTGTAGTAAAAATACTGAAACGTAAAAAATTATGCGTTAAAGGCGTACCGGGTGTTACAGGCCTGCAAATCGGGTGTTACAGGGCTACACACCGGGTGTTACAGGCCTACATACCGGGTGTTACAGGCCTACATACCGGGTATTACAGGCCTACATACCGGGTGTTACAGGCATGCAAATCGGGTGTTACAGGGCTACATACCGGGTGTTACAGGCCTACATACCAGGTATTACAGGCCTACATACCTGGTGTTACAGGCCTACATACCGGGTGTTACAGGCCTACATACCAGGTGTTACAGGCCTACATACCGGGTGTTACAGGCCTACATACCGGGTATTACAGGCCTACATACCTGGTGTAACAGGCCTACATACCGGGTGTTACAGGCCTACATACCGGGTGTTACAGGCCTACATACCGGGTGTTACAGGCCTACATACCGGGTGTTACAGGCCTACATACCGGGTGTTACAGGCCTACATACCGGGTGTTACAGGCCTATATACCGGGTGTTACAGGCCTACATACCGGGTGTTACAGGCCTACATACCGGGTAATACAGGCCTACATAGCTGGTGTTACAGGCCTACATACCGGGTGTTACAGGCCTACACACCGGGTAATACAGGCCTACATACCGGGTGTTACAGGCCTACATACCGGTTGTTACAGGCCTACATACCGGGTGTTACAGGCCTACATACCGGGTATTACAGGCCTACATACCGGGTGTTACAGGCCTACATACCGAGTGTTACAGGCCTACATACCGGGTGTAACAGGCCTACATACCGGGTGTTACAGGCCTTCATACCGGGTGTTACAGGCCTACATACCGGGTGTTACAGGCCTACATACCGGGTGTTACAGGCCTACATTCCGGGTGTTACAGGCCTACATACCGGGTGTTACAGGCCTACATACCGGGTGTTACAGGCCTACATACCGGGTGTTACAGGCCTACATACCGGGTGTTACAGGCCTACATACCGGGTGTTACAGGCCTACATACCGGGTGTTACAGGCCTACATACCGGGTGTTACAGGCCTACATACTGGGTGTTACAGGCCTACATACCGGGTGTTACAGGCCTACATATGGGTGTTACAGGCCTACATACCGGGTATTACAGGCCTACATACCGGGTGTTACAGGCCTACATATCGGTGTTACAGGCCTACATACCGGGTGTTACAGGCCTACATACCGGGTGTTACAGGCCTACATACCGGGTGTTACATAACTCCCCCCTACTCTAATCAAGATAAAACTGTCAGTCATATTATTTTAAATAATTTATTTTGATTAAATTTAAATAAATTTAGATAATTATTTAATAATTATTATTTTATTCCAAAATTGTAACATTACTCAACGCCGTTAGTATTAACAGCGAGTTGTTGTTTAGCATTTTACAACCTTAGCGGACATTACAGCATTGTATTGGCCTGTACAATTAGTATTGTAGTGGGTGTTGTAATGTCCCATGTTTTTGTAGTAACCAATAATGACGGCGAGCTGTAAAGTTACGGCGTCAATGGTTACCATGTAAACAATAGGTGGAAATTTGCCTGACAGCCAGATAGGCCTCCTGCAATACCTACCGGCAGGCGGGGTATAGCATAACCAGTAGGGCCTAGCTATATTATTATAACATGGCTCCAAACGCCACCATAAATATAAGCTAATTATAACTAAGCTATTTATAACATTATTTTTGTCATTGCTGTGCTGTTTTTATCACTTATAATATATGTACAATCATTTCGTAATGTTACAATTTTGGAATAAAACTACATACATACTTGTTGCAAAGTACTTTACAGTGTTCTGATCCCCGTGGCTTTATTTTCACTCACTCACTCACTCACTAACGTTCGTTCGTGTACAAAGCCACTCGGATCATCACACTGTAAAGTGCTACATTACACACAAGTATGTAAATAGTTATTATCTATGTTATCATTTTTTGTTATAAAATTTTGAAGGAATGCGATACTGTGTCAAAAAAGGTGAGGACCTTCGAATACGTAAGGAAAAGGCATGGGCAGCCTTGAATAGGCTTTCAGGATTTGGAAGTCACAGAGAATTAATCGGAAACTTAAGGTCACATTATTTAGAGCAGCAGTAGTTCCAGTACTCCTCTATGGGAGTCCATGCTGGGCTCAAACTGCTGAGGACACCAAATCTCTGGATGGCACATTCACAAGAATGCTACGCCGGGTTCATTGTGACATGAACAATGCACACATCTCCAACCAGACACTATATAACATTGGAGGTGTATCATTGGTTCCCCCAAGCTTGACAGTAGATAACCTCGCCTCCACTTTGCAGGACATTGCTTTCGCCGTGAGGACCAGCCAGTGCATCTTGAGACGCATCTGAGGACACTGGCCTTGATGCGTATGATCTAGCAAATGTCATGGGTGATAGGGAGTTGTGGCGGTGCGATTTTGTTGACAAGCCGACACAGCATTCTTAAAAATGCAGGTGCAATTCAGCATGTCGATCCTAGTAGTAGTAGTACCTCATCTTGCACACACCCGCTGCCACAAACACACAACCTTATATCATGAGGGATTCTCGACCAGCGTACCTTTTCAACCATTGATTTATGTGACATTATACGGATGCGAGAAAAGGTAACACGCAAGTTGTCAGGTATATACAACCTCGGATGTGAGTATATGGGTTGTACGGACAGATCTCTAGTCAAAACCGACCGGTAGGTGGCGTACTTCGTAGCTGAGTCCGGTTTTCCTAGTATTCGATCAGCAGCCGTGTAGCAGCGAGAAGGGGCAAAATCCGTCGCCTCCAATAATTATCGGTAATCGGGATTGTTTTCTCTCTTACAAAATTTCAGTGCTTGATGGAAGGGGATATTAACCATTATACGTTTCGGGAAATTCCTCCGGACGACCAATATACGATCAGATAATGGGCGCGCGCCAAACAGAGATCTACCGAAGTTTGAGCACCCAACACACGAACACCCAATAATCATCTCAACATAATGATAGTAAAAACTTTCTATATGTTTAAACACCTTGGAAATAGAATAATATCCCCGCCAAACATTGATAATTATAATTCTACGTGACTGAATTTGTGACAAATTAATAATTATAATATGCTGGAATATTCTATACTAAGTTAAGCCTACTGATATTTGCTTTATGGTTATGAAAATTTTAAAATTTTAGAAATTTATTATGCTACTGAAAATATTTGCTTTAAAGCCGTGTACTAACCGAGGAAATTTATGACTATTATGTGGGAAAATGTAATAGGGTAGTATGCATGCAGGCATATTTTATGTCAATCCTTTTACGTGATTAATTATTATTAATGTTTTATAAATATGGCCTTGCGTAATCTTTTTACTTATAACTTCTATTATGAATGGGAGATTCTTTTAGGATCGTTAAGCCAAGGAATGCCTGTTCACTACCATATGGGTGATCTTCCACAGTAAACCCTTCCACTCTGTTTCCCAAGTTGCCTTGGTTCCCATTTATCGACCACTGAAGGATGAAAGCCGGGGTTGGGCTAGGCTGCAGCATTTAAAGCCCTGTGCCCAAACAGTGCTGTACCATCTAGGGATCGAACCCGGGCACCCTAATCGGAAGCACAGGCTGAATCAAGCTGCTGCACTTCTATTATATACGAGGTGTGAATTATTGATGGCAAACATAGTTTGATACAGGAATATTCAATGCAATCTAAGGTTAATTTACAGTTTTGTTGTAAAAAGTAAAATTTTTAATTAATGGGATGAAATTGTCATAAACATTCGAGGAGATGCAACAATACATTGAAAGTTATAAATATTTGTCAAATATGTATTTGATGAATTTTTATACAGATTTTTATAGATAAACTTCCCCCAATAATGTCCCGTCAACATATCACCTTGTGATGTTGACAAGAGGGAAATTGCATTAGGGCTAATATACAATAAAGCATATTAATCTCATTGGGGCTAATTTACAATAAAGCATAGTAATCTCCTTGGGGCTAATATACAATAAAGCATAGTAATCTCCTTGGGGCTAATATAAAATAAAGCATAGTAATCTCCTTGGGGCTAATATACAATAAAGCATAGTAATCTCATTGGGGCTAATATATAATAAAGCATAGTAATCTCCTTGGGGCTAATATACAATAAAGCATAGTAATCTCTACACTAATATACAATAAAGCATAGTAATCTCTCCACACTAATATACAATAAAGCATAGTAATCTCTCCACACTAATATACAATAAAGCATAGTAATCTCTCCACACTAATATACATAAAGCATAGTATTCTCCTTGGGGCTAATATGCAATAAAGCATAGTAATCTCATTGGGGCTAATATACAATAAAGCATAGTAATCTCTCCACACTAATATACAATAAAGCATAGTAATCTCTCCACACTAATATACAATAAAGCATAGTAATCTCTCAACAATAATATACAATAACTCATAAGCATAGTAATCTCTCAACAATAATATACAATAACTCATAAGCATAGTAATCTCTCCACACTAATATAGAATAAAGCATAGTAATCTCATTGGGGCTAATATACAATAAAGCATAGTAATCTCTCAACAATAATATACAATAACTCATAAGCATAGTAATCTCTCCACACTAATATAGAATAAAGCATAGTAATCTCCTTGGGGCTAATATACAATAAAGCATAGTAATCTCATTGGGGCTAATATATAATAAAGCATAGTAATCTCATTGGGGCTAATATACAATAAAGCATAGGAATCTCACCACACTAATATACAATAAAGCGTAGTAATCTCTCCACAGTAATATACAATAAAGCATAGTAATCTCCCTGGGGCTAATATACAATAAAGCATAGTAATCTCCCTGGGGCTAATATACAATAAAGCATAGTAATCTCCTTGGGGCTAATATACAATAAAGCATAGGAATCTCACCACACTAATATACAATAAAGCATAGTAATCTCTCCGCACTAATATACAATAAAGCATAATAATCTCCTTGGGGCTAATATACAATAAAGCATAGTAATCTCTCCACACTAATATACAATAAAGCATAGTAATCTCTCCACACTAATATACAATAAAGCATAGTAATCTCCTTGGGGCTAATATACAATAAAGCATAGTAATCTCTCCACACTAATATACAATAAAGCATAGTAATCTCTCCACACTAATATACAATAAAGCATAGTAATCTCCCTGGGGCTAATATACATTAAAGCATCGAAATCTCTCCACACTAATATGCAATAAAGCATAGTAATCTCTCCACACTAATATACAATAAAGCATAGTAATCTCCCTGGGGCTAATATACATTAAAGCATCGAAATCTTTCCACACTAATATGCAATAAAGCATAGTAATCTCTCCACACTAATATACAGCATGTCCCAGAATATAGTATCGTAATTCAGTGACACGCCCCCCCCCCCCCCCCCCTAATTTTTCTACAAATCTTAATGAGATTGCACGAAATTTGAAACAGAGATAGTTTCACCTCCCGACCACTGACTGGGTGAGCCAGAATTTTTATTTTTGCTTTCAATCTTTAGCTACAAGCGTTTAAAAAAAGTGTCTCCAGCGATATTACACCAGTTACACCGCAGTAATTCTTCTACCTTATAGCTGTTTGTTGGTACCAATGGAAAGCTGGTCATTCAAGGATTCCAAATATGTAACACAATTTGAATTTCGTTGAAAAATAGCTGAGATATGAGCGCTCAAATGTTGCATGGTTTTGCACCGGCGCGAGGTTATTTTATTCTATCTAATAAAAATAAGGTATAACAAACTATAAGGTAGAAGAATAACTGCGGTGTAACTGGTGTAATATCGCTGGAGACACTTTTTTTTTAACGCTTGTAGCTAAAGATTGAAAGCAAAAATAAAAATTCTGGCTCACCCAGTCAGTGGTCGGGAGGTGAAACTATCTCTGTTTCAAATTTCATGCAATCTCATTAAGATTTGTAGAAAAATTAGCGGGGGGGGGGGGGGGGGGGGTGTCACTTAATTACGACACTATATTCTGGGACATGGTGTACAATAAAGCATCGAAATCTCTCCACACTAATATACAATAAAGCATAGTAATCTCCTTGTAGTCGAGTAGACGCTTGGTACATTTTACTGACGAACCGTTCTCCAGCTTATGACTGCAATTTTATTTGCTCATGATGTTGTTCAACATTATAACAATAAATTTTCGCTATAAAGACTTTGGGAAAGGTTGAGCAATTTTTTTTATTGCCGTTTGTTTGGAGAATAAAATAATAACAAAATTACCAAAAAAATGTTAATTTATGTAGAGAATGTGTTAGCAACAACATTAAACATTCTAGAATATTATGTTTTTATGATTCAAAACATTGCAGTAATAAGTTACATTTAGGCAATGAAAATGACCTTAAAGAGAGTTGAATAAAATAATTAAAAAATATTGTGATTAATAGTGATGGATTATTTCACTATAAGGTAGCATTTGTAGCATAACATAAAAACTTTCTAAAATCCGACGCATTTTGATTAAATTAGAGTAATGTAATATGCCTATTCATATTGGTACACATAAACCCATAGGTAACTCTATTGGCGCAGTGGTCAGATGGTTAAGGCGTTGGTTACATTACAAGTATGTTACGAGTTCGAATCCCGAACGGGAATTTGCATTATTGGGCTATTTATTTTCGCTTTGATTAAATTAGATAAGCCAATGAGGTGCGTACAACATGTGGAATGATGAGTTGGGCCAATCATAGGGCATAGTGGGCCAATGTGAGGCCATGGAATGCTCTGGAAGGTTCTAGTGGATTCTATGACCCAGATTTGCTATATAAGGGCTGGTTTGCCTTCGGTTATCACTAATCCTTACACTTGTTATTTCTAACTTATCTCCATTCACTTACTGTGTACTATAGTTATCACCATTCTTTAGAATTATTTGTTAGTAAATTTGTTAATAAATCTTTGTAAAATTACGTAAATATACTGTAAACTTTTAAACATGTATATTTCTATTTGTCCACTATTGGGACAGCCAAGCATTTGGAGGATGGCTGCCTAAACCATTACGCCGTCAGCAACGCAGGGAAAGATGTCCACAACACGCTAAGCGCCCCCATTAGATTTGCCCGCGCGCCCGTTTGAAGCATGCCCCCTTGCCATACACCGCCCACTTCAGAGGAAGGTAAGACTTTGTTTGACGCCCTTGCCCGAAGTAAGACAAACTAGCAAACAGGAAAATTTGGAAAATGAGTAAATTGATCAGTAGATAGTATCATCTTGTTTCTTGCGTTATACGGGTTTATGAGGGTCCTGAATCCGATGGAAACAATAAAAACAGCACTGGACATCGCAAACTTGTACTTTTTGGTGATGGGTACGAAATTTGGTGCTAGCACCAAAATTTGCCAAATTACGCCGAAAAATACAAGTAGCAATGATCTGAGCATATTTGAAATGTATTCCATTAGAATCAGCGCCCTAGAAAACCTAAAAATGTGAATTTATAGCATCGTATAAGTGAATTAAAAATTTTGTGTTCTAACTGAAAAGTGCTGGTTACTTGTTTTTTTCATTTTTTTCCTACGCATAGAGGACTAAACAGCCATTTATGGTAATCATATCATTTTTAAATATTTTCCAATGTATTTTGCGCCCCAGAAAACCTGTATTGAAAAACAATTAGCCGAAAAATGTAACTTTCAAATTTTGTGAAAATTGTGCACTACTTGTAATTTTGGTGCTGCAATATTACCACTCCAGTACATTTTTTTGAAAATTTTTTTTTCGGTCGGATCCAGACTAGTGATACCTACGTACAAACAAAAAATCAGACGTTTTCGTTAATATTTGTAGATTTTAGAGGGAGGGGTCAATATGACCCCCCCCCCCCCCGGTATTTGTACAGCATTTTATAGCCCGGTACTAATAGGGTTAATGGACTCCATTTTCTAAGGGGTTTATAGAGAACTGGTCGTTGAGCCGATAATAGATAGAATTCTTTCGGGAAGGCACACATTTGATAATGCTTCAAATGCTTTAATTCCGCTTGATCAATCTCATCCTCTGTCAGAGGTTGTTTCAATTTCTGAATTCGCTCACTATTAGTGCTCACTTGTTCTCCTAAATGTTCCGAATGTTTTAAACAAAGGTACGAAATGTATTGGCTTAACCACGCAGTTCTTTTACAAATTGTCAGCCAAGAGGCAGACAAATTTAGTAATTTGTCATAAATACTACATGGCTCTAATGCCAGCGATGGTTGTCCGCTAACTAATGGAAGTTTCGAATCCAAACCCGCAGGTTTGGAAACCTAAGGCTCCATTGTCTCGGTCATTTTCTGTCCGTCACTTACCAACTGTGACTCTGGTTTAGTCTGTAAGGGTGGTTTTACATCATAACTTACCCTTCCGGACCTAGTAGTCACGTAAGTCTGTAGGTCTGACAGGTCTCCGGGCCGCTCCAATAACTCTTCAGGCCGCTCCAATGACTCTTCAGGCCACTCCAATGACTTGAGTTTGGCTTTCAACTTTGACTTGGAGACTTTCTCCACTTTGACTTCTGCATCTTCAGGCATCGGATTGGTCACTATCTTTAGTTGCTCTGGCCAATGTTCCTGTGTCCTTGTTAGAAAATCAGGTCCATGCAACCAAAACTCCTGGGACTCTTCCTGACAGAATTCCGCCGGCATTGCACCTCTCGAAGTTATGTCAGCCAGGTTCAACACTCCTGGACAATGTCTCCATTGTTCCTTCGTCGAAAAATCGACAATCTGAGCACTTCTGTTGGCCACAAATGTCTTTAGTGCAATATTGTCGGCTGCAATGTATACTAACACTAAGGATGCGTCCGTCCAGTAGAATAAGGTCAATGTCGTGTCTAACTCCGCTATTATCTGTTTACTTACCTGAAACTACTGCCGCCTGTAACTCTGCACGAGGGACAGTCATGTATTTGACCAGCATTGTCTTTGATCTAGAAGTCACAAAGGCCATCTCAAACTTGTCCTGACTTACCTCTCGGCGAAGGTAAGCTACCATACCAAAGCCGGTGTCACTTGCGTCACTGAATAGGTGCAGTTCTAAATCAGCTGGAAATACCAGCTGAAACCAAATTTTCCTCATGCACACTCGTGCCTGTAATATTACCGGACTGATAAAGTTCATTGGGTCAAATAGTCTACTTAATGTCGATAAACAGATTCTCTTTGTCAAAACTTTGTCTGGGCTACTGGGCTCAAATCTGACTCTTACCTGGAACTTATCTGTGTTCAGGTTCCAAGCGAGTCCCAGTACTCGCACCATGGGGATGGGTTCCACCCCCAATTCAATGTCTCCGCTCCCGCGATCTTTCACCGGGAACAACTCTAATAGGGCCTCCGAGTTCGTAGTGAACTTGGTCAGAGGGAATCCCCCTGCAGCCAAGCACTCCTGTAGGCCGTGAGCTACTTCTATGGCTTGCTCTGCTGTGTCCTTGGACACCAATCCGTCGTCCATATAGAAGTTTCTCAAGATGGACTCGATCACTTCTACTGGATACTTACCAATCTGAGCTGTCGTCATTTTCTTTAGAACAAACAGCGTGCCGTTTGGACTATCGTGGGCACCAAATATCCTGACATACATTTGGTATGTAACCACTGGGCCGGATAGGTCCTCATTCTCATACCAGAGAAATCTAAGACTATCCTGGTCTGCCTTACAGGCTCTTACCTGGTGGAACATCGCCTCGATGTCGCAAGTAAACGCAAATCGCCGCTGTCTAAAACGCAACAGTATTCCTATCAAATAATTATTCAGGTTGGGACTGTCCATCAACTCTGAATTCAGGGACATACTATACATCTCTATAGACTGCTGCGCAGTCATTGACTACTCGGACTTTGTCTGGTTTGTCAGGGTGAGTCACATAGTGGTTATGGGAGGTAGTAAGTCTGGTCCGTCACTAAGTCCGAGTCCTCTACCTTCCCAGCAAATCCCTTGGCAAAATAGTTGTTGATCTGGGCGCAATACTTCTCCCTAATGCCTGGATTCCTTAACAACCGAGCCCTTACTCCGTTCAATCTTTTCAAGGCTAAGCTGTAGTTGTTCTCCAACTTAGGTGGTTGTCGACGCCACAACATTCCAACTTCAAAATGTTCTGTCGGTAGCAGACGTATGGTGTCTTCCATCATCTCTAGCGACCGTTTTTCATCAGCACACATGGTTAGGTCATATCCACCGGGTTCCATTGCGTCCCTATCCAGCCATTCGACGGTTCTAGCTCTTGTCTCGAGGTCCTGGCATATCAATTCCTTCTGCAACTCTTCCTCACTGTATTGGAAAATGTCTAGGTCTCGATATTTAGCCACCTGACCCTCCACTATGTCGGTTAAGTCAAAACGTTACTCAGATAAGTAGCGTGGGCCGCTGAACCAGACCCACGGGTCTGATAACAGTAGTCCTCGGGTTCACTATCTGTCCGGTCATTGTGGAGTGGTTCCGACAACTTAACATTATCGGGAATCAGCTCCTCGTCCGACTCGCTAACGTCACTATAATGGTCAATACAGGTTCTCCTAAACTCGTTCATGTCTGGTGGTTCTTCTAACGGTGGTTCAATTATAGGCTGTAATCCGTCGTATCTATCCATTGGCTTGTCGCCACCTGTAAACTCATAGGAGATGGGTACTCGTGTATACCAACCTAATATAGTCCTATGGGCATGTGGTCCATTTACATGCGGTTCAGCTGGTCTCGTTTCCCATATTTGGTGTGCGATCAGCTGTTCTGTACCAATCAACATAGAAACATTCCTATAACCTACCTGGTGTCTCGGTACTCTGAGCATGTAAAAATACTCCTGTGCTATGGGACTCATCGGCGGCACCTTACCTAACTGCCTGCCAAACCCTTTCATAGCTAGACACTTAAATCCATCCAATGGCAGCGCTCTCCGTTCTTGTCGAGTGTGCTGGTCTCTCGGAAGTAGGGAGTTTAGTTCTATCAAAATCCTGTGTCCCTTGAGGTCCCCTACCCCGTGCATGGACTTTAACTCTATTTGGATCTCCTCAGCGTCCTGGAAGCTAGAAACGGCTCTCGCCACTTCCTCGTCGATATAAGATAATGTGGACGCAGTGTCCAACATAACATATATTCTCTTCGATCCCTTATTGCCAGTAAGTTTCACCGGAATCACGCTAAATATCTCCGACGTGGCCGATGATAAATACGTCCGCGCGCTGGTCGATGAACTATCCGTGGTGAAACCTTGGCAGGTCACCTCTCTCGCGCTCACTTCGCCATCCTCGTCCGACGAACCTGGTTGATAACCATCGTCCTGAATGCCGGTGTAAGTATTTCTCCTATCGATACAGGTTCTCTGCTCCCCTTCCTTTGAGGATTTCTCTGTAAGTAACGGTCCGTTGGGGTATGGAAATCCACATGTAGCAACTTGTGATGTAGTCTGCCGCATTCCATGCATCCGTCCTTGCTGTTCGGGCACTGCCGCCGTACATGACCTGGCGCAAGACATGCCCAACAGGTGTTCAACGTCCACACTTGAACTCTTCTCTGTTCCGAAGTTAATTATTTGAACCGTCTGCAACTATCTAACTTATGGTCGTCAGATCTTACCTCCTTTAGTAAACAGAATTGGCAACCTACAAATCCATCCGGCAACTCCTGTTGCCTTAACTTAGGTCTATCTGACCACTCACCTGACCATACTCGCGAGTCTGATCTAAAGGCAGGGGTACTCAAATTATATCTGTCTACTGAGTTAAAAGTCACAGTGGTCCTGTCATCGTCAAAACTTACCATTGACTTACTGGTAACAGGTTTAGACTCTCCCATATTCTCCTCTGAGAAATTTGATTTCATCTCTGCTACTGCGTCTGTGGCTATCATGTCATGAATGTGTTGAAGTGTCAATACTTTACCTTGGCTCTCCAACTTATTCTCTAATTTGCGCCATTTCTGTCTGTAATGCATGTTTAAACGTCTTATTATGCTCTTCAAAACTTCGGCGTGATCACCATGGTGAGGTAGATTCACCGTCCTCAAGATGTCCAATGCGTTCGAAATAGCGTTCGCTAAGTTCAACAGCTCTAACGGAGTTGTAATCCTTCCGCCCTTACCCAAGTCTTCCACTATCGACTGTGCCATCTCGGTTTTATTCCCATAGATGTCGCTAAGCGTCTTAATTGCTAACTCAAATGCTCTTTCATTGCCGACGAAGTTGTCAGCAATGGCTCTAGGTTCTCGATGGAGCATTTGAAGCAAATAGTTGAACTTCTCATTGGGAGTAAAAGTGCTGTTGGTCAGCTGTTCGTCGACATAGGTTTTGAATGTCCTCCAATGTTTGTGGTTGCCCACAAACTTCTGGCGTTGTTGCATCGGCAGTCCTTGCCT
Organism: Nemertoderma westbladi; assembly: GCA_032718475.1. Lineage (NCBI taxonomy): Eukaryota > Metazoa > Xenacoelomorpha > Nemertodermatida > Nemertodermatidae > Nemertoderma > Nemertoderma westbladi. Next base: position 15,036 of record JAUCBJ010002888.1, on the reverse strand, counting down.
AGCGGCAAACTTACCTATGTCTCTAAGGGTTGCGTCGTTCCAGGTTAACAAATGGTTTAGTTCTGCAGGGTTATTAAGTCTGGTCCTTTCCCGGGGATTGAAACTTACCTGCTCTGCGTCGGTCCTTCTTTCCTTACGGTTTTGGGACTTCTGACATCTTATGTCTTCCTCTTCATCGCTTGAGTCTGTGTCGGTCCTCAACGTTTGTGTTGGTTTGCGTGCCGAGGCCCTGACCCAAGCATCCTGTATAAACTTCTCCGCTGAATTCTCGAAGTTGGGATTATAAATAGTCAGGACAGGCATTCTTACCTGAGGTCTATGTGGTATAGTTGCCTATGATATGCGTACTCATTGACTAGGTTGGACTTTATCTAACTCGGGCCTGCTAGGATTTAAATTACTTCTTACCTGGGCTGCTTCCCTTAACTGTAGGTTACTAAGCATGTCCGTTATAGGTTGGATGTGCGGTGATATAGCTTGCGCTAAACTGGCACTTAACTCATCCCTCATAATAAATTCCTGGCTAGGGTTCTGTTGTATAGTCAGCTCTATCTGAGTAATCCGCTGTCTCTCATATGATCCTTCTTCGGGTTTAACCCGGAAGTTCTCTGTCGAACTGGGTCGGCGCTCCATCCGCGTATTCCAAACCCGCAGGTTCGGTTCGCCCAATACTCGGCCCGTCAGAGTTTCTCCTCTAAACTCTTCATTCTCTCGTTCGGTATGTAGTGGTGCGGTGTTCTGATGACGTGGATCCTGCGCAATGGGTGGAGCACTAATACCAACTGGCGTGCGATATGTAGAGAACGGTTTAGCGATCCGAGTACTCATAATAGCTGGACCGGGTATAGGAATTCTGGCCGTTGTCGACTCGAGTATAGTTGGAGTTCTTGCTTCCTGTTCGGCCTTCTGCAGTGCAAACAGTTCCTGCAACTCGGTACCTACACTTGCCCCACATTCTTCAATCATTCGCATCCCCTTCTTGGCGATTTCATTCGCCTTCCTGGTCCGTTCTTTGCTCTCTAAGTTTAGTCTCGCACTTTCCAACTGCGCCAGTTTACGTTCTTCTTCTTCCCTCGCTCCCCGCTCGCTGTGATCTCTTCTTCCACACGTGCCTTTTCTTCATACAATGCGCATCTTCTCTTTCTCGATCTCGAGTTCGCGTTCCTTGCGTTCGCGTTCGAGTTGAAGCTTGCGTTCCTTTTGTTCACGTTCGAGTTTCTTGCGATCGCATTCGAGTTGAAGTTCGCGTTCTCTCTGTTCGCGTTCGAGTTGAAGTTCGCGTTCTCTCTGTTCGTGTTTGCGTTGAAGTTCGTGTTCTCTCTGTTCGCGTTCGAATTCCTTGCGCTCGCGCTCAGCTTGAAGCTCGCATTCCTTTTGCTCGCGTTCCTTTTGCTCGCATTCCGCTCGTTCGCGCTTACTTATGTCTTCCAACTCTCGTAGCTCTGCGTCCAACTTAGGTGTGCGCTCCCGTTCTCGTTAGGCTTCCTTCCGTGCTTCCGACGCACGCAAAACTTCCGCCTGCTGTTCGTCTAGTCGGCGTCTTCTCTCCTCTGCCGAGTTGTGAGAAACAAGGGATCTAGCACATATAACTTTCCCTCGCGCATGACTAACCTGGGAATCGCCACTGTCTCTAGACACATTGTCGGGTAGAGTTAACGTCCTCTGTTGGATGTTGTCCGTCGTCGGTAGCACCTGGCCCAGTACCACCACTCCACTCTGCATCAGCCAGCTAGTAACTTCCCTCTGATACCTGCGCTCTTCCTTGTCTTGGATCTCTTCCCGCTCCACTAAGTTCTTCGAGTCGCCTGCGCTTGTGATGCCCATAGCAACCAGTTCTCCGTCCTAACTCGTCGAAATCGCTCCAATAATGCGCGGTGCTCCAACAAGGCTGCTAAAACCCTGTCATAAACCCTCGTCGCAATGTCGCTTGACTGAGACTCCACTGCTTTCTTCGCTAAAACTGCAAGCTCCTCTGTTTGCTTGAATAACGCTGAGTTGTATCTCCTTCTAATCTCTACTAACCCTTCCCTTCCGATGTTCGCTGAGTCGGCTAACATCTTCCTTACCTTATCTGCCATCCGAGTTATATGTCCGGCATGCGCGCAAAGTTTCTTCTTTATCGCGATGTCTAGTTCTCTCTCGCTTACCTGACTCACACTTGGTGGACTTGAAGGATTATTTCGGGAACTACTTATTTCGGCTAACTTATAGCCGCTGGGACCACGGCACTTACCATACCCACAGGTCTGGAAAACGGGCTCCGGGCTCTTGCTTCTGCTACACTACCCTCCCTATCACTCACCTCTGGCTGGGTTGCTGTGCAATCCTTCCTTACAGTAGTGGTAGGGGATCCTAATACTATTACTTCCACTTGTTGCTCTTCCTCACTAGTTACTGTCTCGTCCTCCTGTTCACTTACGTCAGCATCACTCGCTGCGTCGTCATAGTCGGCATTGTTGTCAACAGTAGTATTAACGCTATCGTCAGTCGGCGGTCCAGCCGCCGTCTCATAGCTGTCCTCTAGTGCCTCTTTCTCTGAGACACTCATAGTCTAAATAATGTTTTGTCTTCCGGCTAAAATCTCGCAAAATTCGAGATATATATATAATTTAATCGAAAACACGGTTAAATTATTTGTCAAATAATTGGTTGGTCCAAAATGTCAAATAAATTCGCAATACAATATTGTGAATTTAATAGGGTATAGTTATAGCAAATACCAGTACAATATTTAAACAAAAATATTATTCTAGAGCTATTATATAGCATTTAAATACCGGTATGACACAAAATAACTTTTGAATCTAATTCAAAATATTCAGAATGAATTTGCCACCCAAATATTTCTAATTTTACATATATAGCTCTAATCAATGCAATTTTAATTTCAAATATTATATGTATCCACTAGCGCGTGGCTACACCTTCGGGTTGCGACTCTCTCTCTCTCTCTCTCTAACTTGAGCGATTCAAAAACCATGGTCGGCTAAACCTAACTAACCTAACTAATAAATTGAGTTCAGCTTCGCAGTTAAACAACCGGTAATTTTTTACTGCTTCCACAAATACTATGGTGCCAACAGAACAACTAACCTTGTTTGCTGTGAGATTCCACGTCCGCGTCCAAAGTTTCAGGCTCTTCGCTGATTGCAAACCGAACCCGCAGACCCACACAAACCTCAAACTCAGAAGCTTTGTCTTGCCATGTATCTCCAGATGGTATAAAACAACTAAGCGGTTATCTAACATACCGGTACAAAACTCTAGATTTTATTACAAATAATTTTGACTGAAACTGAATTCTCGCAAACCTAGCTAAAATTTTCAAAAACTTACTAATTACAGTTTGCCCTAACGGCCTAATGAACTGCTGTATTTGCGATTAGTAAACGCACTACCGTACATCCACTGTAAGCAGTACAGTAAGTAAATAGTACACTAACCTAACAGCCTAATGAATACTGTATGCAGTACAGCGAAACAAATATCTTTTCTACTGTACGCAGTAACAGCAATCAGCCTAATGCACTACTGTACTACTGTATTGCGACCAATGAATACAGTAATCTAAACTAACAGCCTAATGAATACACTCTATGTTCCACTGTACACGGTACAGCACCTAATACAGTAATCTTAATCGTACTTACTGTACGCAGTACAGCAAAACAAGATGTACCCTACTGTTAAACTAGCGCAACCCCTATACTAACAGCAGAACTGTTGAACAGACAAATACCCGTACTTCCCTGTTAACCTAACGGGTTCCTGCCTAACCAATAAGACACAAAGACTGCTCTACTGTTAAATAGAGGTGATCAGGAGCGTGCTATTACTAAATGTAGGGCTGCTAAATACAAAACCGCTACTTACCATTGGATGGCGCTAATCTGCCGTCCACTAATATATTTTACTAATTCTACACGGCTCCTGCAAAATCGCTTGTTCCTTTCTCTACCAATCGCTCGATAGAGAGCTAACTGTTCGAATATATGAGCCACGCGGGAATAACCAAAACAATAAACCCGAATCAGCTCCCTAAGCTTACTTAAAACGAGTGTGAGTGGCTTTACACTCAGAGTGTATTCTTACGGCCTAATCTTACTGTTAAAATACGCTAATAACTACGTCTTTTCTAATCGCAAATACTGGGGTTCCCTAACGGAATGTGTGAATGCGAGAATATTTAAATAATCAAAATTTGGTACAGTGTCTTTTAGGGCTAATACCTACTATGGGACTAAACTTGCCTTCGGATGGCTTTAGGCCAGCAATTTACTAATGCGTTCTGCGTACTGGATACTGCGATCTAACTTATTGCCCGCTAATTCAAATAACTGCCCAGCGTGAATAGTTTATGGTACTCCAAATTATTACCTTAACTACTCTCTGCTATGCTGCGTACAAATTCTTAATTTTACTAATTAATTACAGTCACAAATATGTAACAGCGTACTAATTACTAAGTGTTCCAGAATGCGTAATTCTAATTTATTACACAATGGGTTGCACTAGTAACAGCCTAAAATACTGTATTATTTTCGACCTAATCAGTAATTATTTATCGTAAACTAAGAAATAGAAAACAGTCAAAAGGAAAAGAGTGCCTATCTAAGCATTCGTGATTTATTAGGCACACTTTAGTAACACACCAATCAGCAGTCAGCAATTTACAGTTCGCAACTCGCTATCTACAGTTCGCTACGTAGTTGCGACGCAGTATACAATGCAGTTCGCAATGTAGGGTACAAAGGCCACTCCCGGGTACATATAGGCTTTCTAACTAACCCGATTCCTGCCCCCTAATAGTACAAAGAAGGCGGGGTAGCTCAGTTAGTTGAGCGCCGGGCCTGCAATCTATTGGTTGTAGGTTCAGCCCCGCCAGGGTCCACTCAGCCTTTCATCCACTGGGGTCGATAAAATGAGTACCAGTTAAATAACTGGGAGCAAATCTTGGGATAGGAGTAGCGCCCACCCCTACCCTCGGGTAGCAGCTATCGAAAGAGGAGCCTTTGGGTCGCCTCCGGCTTCGGCCGACTGTTTGCTTTGCTTGAATACTACAAAATAAAGACAAAATTTGGATCATCAGCCCCTAATTACTGTACCAGCGAACGGTCTCCACTCTACACTGCCAACTTCCCAACCGCAACAGTGACCCCCGCCAATGTTGCTTGCCTTTGAATCCTCCGCACTCCCTTCGTCGCTAACCCCCCGATGCGCCCGCCGTGCCTACCGGTACCTTAGCCCTCCATCTAACGAGTAGCTACCGTAACGGCGCACACAATCTCAAACAGTCTGACAGTCAAAGAAAATCCCGTGGGATTATTACATCGAAAGGAATTACGTAGAACCATTAACTAAAAAGGTAGAAATCATAGTTCCAATTGTAATTAATAGTAATCATTGGGATTGATTGAGAAACACACCAAGAAATCGGTCGAATTTACAAATTAGCGAATCATTTCAAGAAATAATTGCGAAAAGCAGAAAATTAGAAGCAAGAATTACTGAATTAATTACTAAGAAGTATAGACTGAGAATTACCGTAGCACATACCGGAAACACAGCCAATTTATAGGTGATTCATGGAGGATGATGCAATCGCTCTCTCATTGGCTCTCCAATCCACGCCACCATTAGGCCAACCTGGAAGCAGCTAGGCCAATAAGGAGGCCGGATTGTGAACCTATCGCTCCTTCAAATCACAAATTATTACCATTTATGGTAATTTTGGCGATGCTTAATTTAGCGGTACTAATAATATGATACACAAAGATTAATTTAGCGCAATCATAAAGAAAATTAAGACCAATATGTAGCTAGCACTGTTGAGGCTAATAACAGCAAGCTTATATCCAGGGTCCAAACAGGAAACTTGCTACCCTGGAACTATCTACTTATATCCTATTACAAAATTACTTAGGTAGGGCTACATACTATACAAAATGAATAAAGTCGAATATATGGGCGTTTTATTTTCCTTATCTAAATATTGTTGCGGCGCAACATTATTGCGCGTCATTGTGGCTTATCTAAATAATTATACTGTATAACGGCTAATGCAATATACTGTATAACGGCTAATAATTATACTGTATAACGGCTAATAATTATACTGTATAACGGCTAATAATTATACTGTATAACGCTAATAATTATACTGTATAACGCTAATATTTATACTGTATAACGCTAATATTTATACTGCATAATACGGCTACATCTACAGAACATATATCGTAACAGTAGGAATGGAATTCCACTTGCAACCCACAAATGAGACAATTTTCAAAATTATTAGACAAATCCATTTGGTTGGATTTAAATTTAAGAAAAATGATTCTCCAGTGAATGCGAATTCTAGAATACAGCTAGATAAAAATTAAAATTGGGGAGGACAAGAGTGGATGGAAGGCTTGCGAGCCAACCAATAAAATTTTTTTTGAAAAAGAAAATCGGCCTTGTTCTACGTAGTCGTGTCTACTATTATTTTAGACCAAATTAATTCTCGACTGCACTATTTTCTTTGGGATGTAGTTTGGGAATTTAAAATGTGAGTATTTTAGACTCGCGGCTAGTTTACCCGGAATTCGTTTTTTATCGGCACATTTTTTTGGATTAGGAGCCAGTGCGAAATCAAGCAAAACCCGAAGTCATTAGGCAAATGGGTAGGGGTTTTAGAGCAAAGTTGAGCCAAAAGCCGACAAAACTCTAAGTCTCCTCACATCTAACCTCTGTTGTGCTTCCTCTAGTAGAAACACTATATACAGGATTCACGCAGGAACAGGAGCACCAGGCACCGTTCAACCGATATGGGGCCAAAACTTTAATGTGTTCGGAGTTGAGAGTATGGCGAGAAGTACAGCCAAGCTCGCTAAGTACAAAGCGGATCCAAATGTTACGCGACAGTGATTGGACGCTTGTAACAAAAGAGCGGATGAGTCACGCGCGGAGTTCAATGCGATGTATCCCTACGATGCGTTATGCGACGGCAGTGATGTTTGCGAGGACCCGAGACACAGAGATACGATCTTTATAGACGCGTTCGAGGAGCGGATCCAGAGACCAAGGATGCGTTCTCCATTTATAAACTGTTCTTTAAATGTGGAGGATGTATGCGCAAGCAAGACAACCCGATTCCTATGCGCTTGAACTCGGAGAACCCCGAGCCAATACCCTTTGACGAATCCGTACCATTCGTTTAAGATGAGTGGACTGAGATGTCATTTATGAACCCAAATTAGTCAAACCAGACGTCTATAGTATGGTAGTAGACGAGTCTAATAAGTCAACACAAGAGAAACGGGAAGCCTCAAGCCTGTATAGGGTGTACAAGGCGTACGAGAAAGGTGAGATCGAGGAGTTTGGTGGAAGGCTTGCGAGCCTATAATTTTATTGGATATCCTATGATAAATCCGAACCCAAGGAGTGGGTTTCCTCCCATCAGTAACCTTTGACGATGTGTTAGAGGCTGCAGAGTTGCGTTCAGAAAATCGTACGCAACTTTCCTTCACATATTACCGACATCAATGAAGTTGATCACTCCCGACGGATGAGCGAGACAGTGGTCGTTTCGTTTCCCGGTATTCTAGAACCGCAGGCAACTCGACGTAGGAGCCCAAGCCCAGCTAGACCGAAGTCACCGATTAATTGTATAAAAGGGTGAAGGCGTTGAGGAGCGAACGTTAGAGAGCGAGAGTATGGAGAAAGGAAGGCTTGCGAGCCTATCGTTAGCAATCAGTGTTCAGGAGAACATATCCAGAACAGTAGGACGAACTATTGCGCTCGTTTGGAGGACACTTTAAGACTTATTTGGAAATTATTAGCGCATTATGTTGTTTATATTTAGGCTGATTTAATTTGGAGAATTTATTATGTATATTTGTAATATATGAAAGATTATTGAAAGTTTTGAAATTATTTGTTCTAATTTGTTTAAATTGTTTATCTTGATAAGCATGTAATGTAGCATAACATAAAAACATAAAAACAAACAAGCATTTGGAGGATGGCTGCCTAAACCATTAGGCCGTCAGCAACGCAGGGAAAGATGTCCACAACACGCTAAGCGCCCACATTAGATTTGCCCGCGCGCCCGTTCGAAGCATGCCCCCTTGCCATACAGCACCCACTTCAGATGATGGTAAGACTTTGTTTGACGCCCTTGCCCGCAGTATGACCTATAGATCAGGGTAAGCGTGACGCCGTCCTGGAACGCCGTAAAATTTAGGATCGAATATTTAGACTTCGACAGGAGCAAACAAGCGAAATCCCCGGATTAACCTGTATCTCCTACAGGTGTGAACTATTGCTGGTCGTCAGTACGCGCAAGTACACTTTAGGTGCAGACAGCACAAGTTCCATAATTTGGTGATTTGCAGTACTGACAGGTCTGTACCGGTTCACTTTGTAGTTTATACATTTGCCCGCCCCTGTCTGAGCCCGAAATATTTGATCAGGCAAGGAGTATTTCTGCTACCGGCACATGCTTGGCCTAGGGAGGTTACTAATATCCTACTGCGCCTTGCCACGTACTGATAGGTATTTGCTGCTAACCACCGCAGCAACAAAATTCGAGAATCAAAATTGTATACCAGATCAGCTAACGTACGGTAGCAATTAACAACTATTTCTTATCTTACAACCAGAATCTGGTATTTGTGCCTATCACGGGTGTAGTTACTAACACCGTAATTGTCCGATTGAGTTGTGGATAGGAAGAAGAGAGCTTTGACGTCATTTTGTAAGTATTAAGCCCTACAGAGCGCGACTAGCTTATTTTAGTAGCTAGCGCCCGGTATTGTTTTTGGTCAGAAATCACCGAAACCTAGTACGACGGCGATACACCAAAATTGTTTTATTCGTAACACACACACACACACACACGTCCTAAAACATATATACTCCCCTTTGAGACCTGCTAGCTACTAGCTTACTTTAGGTTACTTTTCAATAGGATTTATTCTGCAGTTCTACCATTCGTATTTGTAATTTTAGGAGATATTTAGTATTTAGTTTTACGGCAAGTATTTTAGATGCCATGCACCCTTTTGACTGCTTTGCCCCTGTCAGCAGTATTGTTACTTTAGGTACTACCCCCTTTTGACTGCTACCGCTTGTTAGTAGTATTGTTACGCTATTCTGTTAATCCACTGGCTCGTATATAAACCATATAAATCACACCGCAGCAAGTTTACGGTATTTAGGTCCGTTAGCGATAGTTAGGATTCGCTGCGCGGGGATTGTTTTCCCGTGAGTTTGGTCTGTCACCGTAGACTGTACATCTGCCTCACCGGTTAGAGGCCGAATATCCTGTTTTGTCTAGTTTGCCCGGGCATTTGATTCGCCCACGTATTAGAATAGAAACCAGGCTCCGTTCCTCGCCAGTAGTAGTTTGTGTACTTAGTATCTGTTTATTTAGACACCCTGGACTGGGATTTCTTGTCAGATACTGTACGAGCCCGTATACACTACTAGATCTTACAGTAAGGTACATCGTTACTAGGATCCGGTAGGCGGTATACTACTGGACTTTTCAAATAGTGACATTTAGTTTTGAGAAAGATTGCCTTATCTGGATCTACCGCCTTATGTAAGGCGATAGATCAAAAAATCCAAAAGTTGGAAAGGCTAGAAAAATGCAGCAATAGCAATATGAGAAAGGACTTTTGCCATTTGCGAAACAAGATTGCCACGATACGAAGAATTAGCTGGAAATTTGAAGATTCCGTTGGATTTTGGATATGTTGAGCTTGAAGACCTAACTATTTGGGAACCCGATTCTATCGAAGTTGTTACGTCAATTTTAAAGGTAATATACTTAATGTAGATCACTATTTAATATATAGAATATTGTATAATACTTATATTTAAAAAGATTTGTATTTTCGCTTTACAATTGTTGTTGGAAAAGAATTTTAAAACGTCTCCATCACCACGGCCCTATCAAGCATTATTAATCATTTTATAATACTTTTTATGTAGCTATTTTTAAGTTTTGATACATATAAATGTTCTGGAACATATTCCCGTTACCCAACATTTATACAATATTATTGTATTTTTTTTTTCAAATATTTCAGATTTTATTTATTTATTTTAAAATATGGCAGATTTTATTTATTTATTTTAAAATATGGCAGATTTTTTTTGTTATGATAGAAATATTTTTTCAACTTTATTTGTTTATAACATAGGCCTATATAAAAAAAAAAAAAGGTGAATAAAACGCAACATAAAAGAGCAACATTCTCTATGCAACAACATTCTCTATGTAAGGCCTAATCCTATATAGAACCATTTTATTGTATATTTTGGCAGCTACCACAAGCAGACAGATCCCACGATAGTTTGTTGGTATACCGAGGTCTCCTTTCTTTGGAAGAGGCTTTAGTTGACCTTTAGTCCAAATTGGTGGAGGCTTTTCCCCTTTTAACATCCGGTTGCAATCATCCGAAAATTGTCTTTTTAACACTCCTGTTTTCCATACCTCTTCAGGGATTTCACCTAATCCACTCGCTTTATAATTGGACATGCTTTTAATACTTCTTTGGAATTCGGCAGGTTCCTAGTTGTTTAGCTTTCTCAACCTTGTTGATGTTTTCGGCTGTTGGTTGTTCAGTTTTACTTTGGAGTATCTTAACATCTTCTCTCTTGCAATTTTGAACTTCTACTGTGTGAGCTTCCTTTAGTGCATTGTCAGTTCTGAGTTTAAAATTAATCTGGGTGCATCAAATCCAAAAGAAAAGTTAAAGATGGTTACAGCACAAGTTGTATCTAGTCAAGTTTTTTCAAAATTATAAAAGAAACATTTTTATAGTCAAATTTTGTTTGTTTTTCTTTTAATTGGGGGCTGCCGCCCCCAAACCACCGCTTCTTTGATTGGGGGCTGCCGTCCCCAAACCCCCGCTTCTTTTGTTGGGGGCTGACGCACCCACACCGCCGCTTCTTTGGTTGGGGGCTGCCGTCCCCAAACCCCGGCAATTCCCTGTGTGCCCGTGGTGAAAGACTTTGAGACCATTTTTAAATAATTAATTCATGTTTTTATCATCAGATAATAAATTGACTAATCCTAAAGTAGGAGCTGTATTGAATGTTAACCAAATTAATATATAAATTACTACAATATTATATAATTCAACAAAATCCTATTAAAAATATTGCAAGTAACCAGGAAATTTAATATGTAGTGTGAATAATATCTATATACAGTATATAGTATGTATAGTAATATGTATATCAATATGTAATGCTGAACACAGAATACAGGTCGACGCATGTCGATTGTACCCTGGAGAGGTATAATTTTGATTGCAACAATAATATTCATCCCCATCTGATACAATTTGAAGAAGACTATTACATAATAATACCTATAATTAAAACAATTAATTATTATAATTCTATAGTTAATAAAAACAGTATATCATTCGGGGGATGGAATTTATAGGTCATCTAATATAATTAATTGTTTAAAGATTAGCAAATAATATGATGTAATTGCATTGATAAAACCCATAAATAAAACTTGGATATAAAATGTAAAATCTGGAGAAATAGGCTGCCACTGGAGAGCCAAAGGCTCGACAGAGTCTTATGAGGAATAAATATTGCAGCCTTTTTAATGGAACTTAGCAAACTAAAATAAACACCAAAGTAAAACCTCATAAGATAGCATTATATCGCCAGTGGTCAGAAGTAGGCACTTTGCTTTGATCTTTTTTAGGTGGTTTTTTAAAGGATTTTTCCAGGAGAACGGCGAAAGCTAGAACGATTCTGTTAGCGCGATCTTATAGATGGCCCGAGCGCGCACAGCAGAGAAATATTTGGCAAAAATCTGTTAATTAATTAATTAGTAATTAGCGATTAAATATTTCTAATTGATTTTTCTCGAAAAGTATTTGGTTTTTCCCCTAGCAACGGTGTTTTTTTTTGTTCATCTCGGTAAGATCTAAAAAAAGTTCAGTCATCGCTATGGCCCACCTATTACTGTTAATTAGTACTAATTAGCCGAAAACTAATTAGCGTCGGAACTCGAAAACACTAAGAGCTATGAAAAAACGTAACATCACAAAGTTGTTCGGAATTTTATTCTACACATGTTAAGGGCCTCCTGTATATACTTGCAGATATTTTGGGCACTCCGCCTGCGTCAGGTTCTTACTTAATATCTCATTGATGTACATGCATCGGAATTGCAGGTATTCTTCTGGCCTACTTCCGTCGAATTTAAATTGCTCGACTGGTGGTCACTCGATCCTGGTCTTCAGTGCATCGATTAGTGTCGCCATTCCCATTGCCTGTGCTTCCAATGGGTTCGAGGGATGCTGTACAGACTCTCCTGTTGGGTGCAGTCCGTTCGTCCTATCTGTTGTTCTCCTCTGTTGCGTCGGAAATATCATTGGGGGTAACGGCCCCCTCCATATTTCGGTATCGCACGACCTGTTCTCGTCCAGGGGGTTCGATGTTCTCATTGCTGTTCGAGTATATTGTTGATATTGTAATGGGGGAATGTCACCCTGTCCCCCCCCCCCCCCCCCACCGGTATGTTTGGTACTGGGGTTGATGTTAATATATTGGGGCCCATACATCTATCTGCAATAACTCTCCCCTCCCCTGGATATATGTTATGTCCCTGTGTATTATAGTCATGCTGCTGTGCTGGTACCGATATAGGCCTATCCACTTCTTTCCTACCTACCGGTATGTACTCCGCAACTTCCGGGTTTAATCCTGTCGTTCGCGCCACACTATCGCCTACATTATCTCTCCCAGCATAATAGTATGTGCAGTAAGGCCTACAGTATGTTCTGCAGTCTGCATGTGCCCTTCCGAACCGAAGTTCAATCTTCTCGAATCTCGAATCTCCCCGCGACTACCGTACTCTCGATCGACAGCTATATCCCGTCGGGAAGTTTCTCTTCGATCCCCTCTCCTGTTCTCGTCTTCGTATCGGTACATCCTGTACCCCTCTCTTGGCATGCGGTGCGTTTCTCCGGGGCGACGGCAATCTCCCGAAGTTCGACCCCACTGACTCCCTAACTCCATCACTACTACCGACGGCTCGCTATCCATCCTTGCTCTTTGGTTGCTCGTAGCAACGCTTCTAGTCTCTTCTCTTCTTCTCTCTCCGACGAAAATACCTGAGTGTTTAAAGCTCATCTATCCCATCATAGTAGACATGTACCGTACAACAAGAGTCCCACAAGAAATGAAAACAAATAAGTTGGTGCCAGTTCCCAAGAAGGGCAACCTAACACTCTATGGTTCTTTTCGGGGAATCTCATTGATCTCGATTGCTGCAAAACTATACAATAGAATTCTATTAAATCGCATCAGGGATCCCATTGAGAGACTGCTACGTGGAAATCAGAATGGTTTCCGTAAAGGTCGTGGGACCATGGAGCCCATTTTGGCACTTAGAAGGATAATTGAAGAGTTATCAAAAAAGAAAGACAGGCATCTGGCTGTTATCTTTGTTGACTTCTTCAAGGCCTTTGATTCAGTCTCTCGCTCACGTATGTTCAGCATACTTTCATTATATGGGATTCCTGAGGAAATTATTGCAGCAATCAGATCAGTATACGATGGTTCGACAACATTTGTGTCTACTGTTGATGGTGACACAGAACCATTTGAAGTGTTATGGGGCGTCCTCCAAGGAGACACACTTGCACCATTCTTGTTCATTATTGTGGTTGACTATGTTCTACGCATGTCCTTAGATCATCATAATGATGATGGGGTGATGATAACTCCACCTACTGGCTCCAGAAGTCGAGGAAATCCTGCCAAGTACCTAACTGATCTAGACTTTGCTGATGACTTAGGAGTACTCTCAGAATCATTAGAGGGAGCCCAGCGGCTCCTCAGCTCATTAGAACATGCTGCTTCTAGTGTTGGTCTTTTTATTAACTCCAGAAAGACCAAAATTCTGACAGTTAACTTTGAAAGTCCTCAGCAAGTCTCTGATCGGATGAGCATAAGCTCAAAGGATGGTATGCTTGAGCATGTGGACGACTTCTGTTACCTGGGATCATGGATCCGGAAGTCAGGTGAGGACCTTCGAATATGTAAGGGAAAGGCATGGGCAGCCTTGAATAGGCTTTCCAGGATTTGGAAGTCACCTAGAATTAATCGGAAACTTAAGGTCCGATTATTTAGAGCAGCAGTAGTTCCAGTACTCCTCTACGGGAGTCCATGCTGGGCTCTAACTGCTGAGGACACCAAATCTCTGGATGGCACATTCACAAGAATGCTACGCCGGGTACATTGTGTCAAGTACAATGCACACATCTCCAACCGGACACTATATAATATTGGAGGTGTCTCATTGGTTCCCCCAAGCTTGACACTAGAACAAACTCGCCTCCGCTTTGCAGGACATTGCTTTCGCCGTGAGGACCAGCCAGTGCATAATCTGGTACTTTGGCAGCCTCATGGAGTGAATAAGCATGGTGGACAGCCCATGACTTTCTTGAGACGCATCTTAAAGGACACTGGCCTTAAAGATGCGGATGATCTAGCAAATGTCATGGGTGATAGGGAGTTGTGGCGGTGCAATTTTGTTGACAAGCCGGCACAGCATTCTTAAAAATGCAGCTGCAATGCAGCATGCCGATCCTAGTAGTAGTAGTAGTAGTAGACCTCTCGGTTAAACTCTACTATTCTTCTTCTCTCTTCGACCTCTCGGTTAAACTCTACTAATCTTCTTCTCTCTTCTGACTGGGCTTGACGTCTCGTCGCTCGCCCACTCTCGGCGCTAACATCTGACTCTACTCTGTCCAGTTGGTCCCTTGTGGGGATACTCGCCATCCCCCTACTATTCTCTGTCGTCGGGTGCCGCGGTTCACCTAACTTGCCCCGCGCATTATCCGCCGACGCCTGTGGGACATTCTCTGCCACCCCCCCCCCCCCATCCGCCACTTGAAAACTTCACTATCTCTTACTACACTTCTGCGTCCCTCTTGTCGGACATTCTCTACCCCCCCTCTCTCGCCACTAATCTTCCGTGGTGGGGCGCCCGTAGCCCCCCCC
>JAUCBJ010002887.1:0-14666 GCA_032718475.1 Nemertoderma westbladi | reverse complement strand
CTAGTCCTGACAAATACTATAAGATAAACACCCAAGTCCCAGTCCTGACAAATACGATAAGATAAACACCCGAGTCCCAGTCCTGACTAATTAGATAAGATAAACACCCGAGTCCTAGTCCTGACAAATACTATAAGATAAACACCCAAGTCCCAGTCCTGACTAATTAGATAAGATAAACACCCGAGTCCCAGTCCTGAGTAATACTATAAGATAAACACCCGAGTCCCAGTCCTGACTAATTAGATAAGATAAACACCCGAGTCCTAGTCCTGACAAATACTATAAGATAAACACCCAAGTCCCAGTCCTGACTAATTAGATAAGATAAACACCCGAGTCCTAGTCCTGACAAATACTATAAGATAAACACCCAAGTCCCAGTCCTGACAAATACGATAAGATAAACACCCGAGTCCCAGTCCTGAGTAATACGATAAGATAAACACCCGAGTCCCAGTCCTGAGTAATACGATAAGATAAACACCCGAGTCCCAGTCCTGAGTAATACGATAAGATAAACACCCGAGTCCCAGTCCTGACTAATACTATAAGATAAACACCCGAGTCCCAGTCCTGACTAATACGATAAGATAAACACCCGAGTCCCAGTCCTGACTAATTAGATAAGATAAACACCCGAGTCCTAGTCCTGACAAATACTATAAGATAAACACCCAAGTCCCAGTCCTGACTAATTAGATAAGATAAACACCCGAGTCCCAGTCCTGAGTAATACTATAAGATAAACACCCGAGTCCCAGTTCTGACTAATACTATAAGATAAACACCCAAGTCCCAGTCCTGACAAATACGATAAGATAAACACCCGAGTCCCAGTCCTGACTAATTAGATAAGATAAACACCCGAGTCCTAGTCCTGACAAATACTATAAGATAAACACCCAAGTCCCAGTCCTGACAAATACGATAAGATAAACACCCGAGTCCCAGTCCTGACTAATACTATAAGATAAACACCTGAGTCCCAGTCCTGACTAATACGATAAGATAAACACCCGAGTCCCAGTCCTGACTAATACGATAAGATAAACACCCGAGTCCCAGTCCTGACTAATATGGTAAGATAAACACCCGAGTCCCAGTCCTGACTAATACTATAAGATAAACACCCGAGTCCCAGTCCTGACTAATACTATAAGATAAACACCCGAGTCTCAGTCCTGACAAATACGATAAGATAAACACCCGAGTCCCAGTCCTGACTAATACTATAAGATAAACACCCGAATCCCAGTCCTGACTAATACTATAAGATAAACACTCGAGTCCCAGTCCTGACTAATACGATAAGATAAACACCCGAGTCCCAGTCCTGACTAATACGATAAGATAAACACCCGAGTCCCAGTCCTGACTAATATGGTAAGATAAACACCCGAGTCCCAGTCCTGACTAATACTATAAGATAAACATCCGAGTCCCAGTCCTGACTAATACTATAAGATAAACACCCGAGTCCTAGTCCTGACTAATACTATAAGATAAACACCCGAGTCCCAGTCCTGACTAATACGATAAGATAAACACCCGAGTCCCAGTCCTGACTAATACGATAAGATAAACACCCGAGTCCCAGTCCTGACTAATATGGTAAGATAAACACCCGAGTCCCAGTCCTGACTAATACTACAAGATAAACATCCGAGTCCCAGTCCTGACTAATACGATAAGATAAACATCCGAGTCCCAGTCCTGACTAATACTATAAGATAAACACCTGAGTCCCAGTCCTGACTAATACGATAAGATAAACACCCGAGTCCTAGTCCTGACAAATACCATAAGATAAACACCCGAGTCCCAGTCCTGACAAATACTATAAGATAAACACTCGAGTCCCAGTCCTGACTAATACTATAAGATAAACATCCGAGTCCCAGTCCTGACAAATACTATAAGATAAACACTCGAGTCCCAGTCCTGACTAATACTATAAGATAAACATCCGAGTCCCAGTCCTGACTAATACTATAAGATAAACACCTGAGTCCCAGTCCTGATTAATACGATAAGATAAACACTCGAGTCCCAGTCCTGACTAATACTATAAGATAAACATCCGAGTCCCAGTCCTGACTAATACGATAAGATAAACATCCGAGTCCCAGTCCTGACTAATACTATAAGATAAACACCCGAGTCCCAGTCCTGACTAATACGATAAGATAAACACCCGAGTCCCAGTCCTGACTAATACGATAAGATAAACACCCGAGTCCCAGTCCTGACTAATATGGTAAGATAAACACCCGAGTCCCAGTCCTGACTAATACTATAAGATAAACATCCGAGTCCCAGTCCTGACTAATACGATAAGATAAACATCCGAGTCCCAGTCCTGACTAATACTATAAGATAAACACCTGAGTCCCAGTCCTGACTAATACGATAAGATAAACACCCGAGTCCTAGTCCTGACAAATACCATAAGATAAACACCCGAGTCCCAGTCCTGACAAATACTATAAGATAAACACTCGAGTCCCAGTCCTGACTAATACTATAAGATAAACATCCGAGTCCCAGTCCTGACTAATACGATAAGATAAACATCCGAGTCCCAGTCCTGACTAATACTATAAGATAAACACCCGAGTCCCAGTCCTGACTAATACTATAAGATAAACATCCGAGTCCCAGTCCTGACTAATACTATAAGATAAACACCCGAGTCCCAGTCCTGACTAATACTATAAGATAAACACCCGAGTCCCAGTCCTGACTAATACGATGAGATAAACACCTGAGTCCCAGTCCTGAGTAATACTATAAGATAAACACCCGAGTCCCACTCCTGACTAATACGATAAGATAAACACCCGAGTCCCAGTCCTGAGTAATACTATAAGATAAACACCCGAGTCCCAGTCCTGACTAATACGATGAGATAAACACCTGAGTCCCAGTCCTGAGTAATTAGATAAGATAAACACCCGAGTCCCAGTCCTGACTAATACAATAAGATAAACACCCGAGTCCCAGTCCTGAGTAATACGATAAGATAAACACCCGAGTCCCAGTCCTGAGTAATACGATAAGATAAACACCCGAGTCCCAGTCCTGACTAATACGATAAGATAAACACCTGAGTCCCACTCCTGACTAATACGATAAGATAAACACCCGAGTCCCAGTCCTGACTAATACGATAAGATAAACACCCGAGTCCCAGTCCTGAGTAATACGATAAGATAAACACCCGAGTCCCAGTCCTGACTAATACGATAAGATAAACACCCGAGTCCCAGTCCTGAGTAATACGATGAGATAAACACCTGAGTCCCAGTCCTGAGTAATTAGATAAGATAAACACCCGAGTCCCAGTCCTGACTAATACAATAAGATAAACACCCGAGTCCCAGTCCTGAGTAATACGATAAGATAAACACCCGAGTCCCAGTCCTGAGTAATACGATAAGATAAACACCCGAGTCCCAGTCCTGACTAATACGATAAGATAAACACCTGAGTCCCACTCCTGACTAATACGATAAGATAAACACCCGAGTCCCAGTCCTGACTAATACGATAAGATAAACACCCGAGTCCCAGTCCTGAGTAATACGATAAGATAAACACCCGAGTCCCAGTCCTGAGTAATACGATGAGATAAACACCTGAGTCCCACTCCTGACTAATACGATAAGATAAACACCCGAGTCCCAGTCCTGAATAATACGATAAGATAAACACCTGAGTCCCACTCCTGACTAATACGATAAGATAAACACCCGAGTCCCAGTCCTGACTAATACGATAAGATAAACACCTGAGTCCCACTCCTGACTAATACGATAAGATAAACACCCGAGTCCCAGTCCTGAGTAATACGATAAGATAATATAATAATAATATATATGTATTTATATAGCGCCTATACAAATTTGATCTAAGCGCAATTATAGTGACAATATACAGACAATTAGACACAAGACAATTAGTAAAACAATCCAATCAATAAAAACTACACATAAACAATATTTAGACACGAGTAAAACAAAACGTTATCAAAATAAAACATCAAATAAAACCCGTAATGCAATGTATGTTAGCATATATCTATAAAACGATAGAAGTGGTGTTTGAGTTAATATAATTTAAAAATAATAAAATCAATGCAATTAAGTTAAGAGCATTCAAATTCGAGCTTAAATAAGTGAGTTTTAAGTAATTTTTTAAAGATGACTACATTTGGAGCCGAACGGATAAAAAAAAAAAAGATAAACACCCGAGTCCCAGTCCTGAGTAATACGATGAGATAAACACCCGAGTCCCAGTCCTGAGTAATACGATGAGATAAACACCTGAGTCCCAGTCCTGAGTAATACGATAAGATAAACACCCGAGTCCCAGTCCTGACTAATAAGGTAAGATAAACACCCGAGTCCCAGTCCTGACTAATAAGGTAAGATAAACACCCGAGTCCCAATCCTGACTAATATGATAAGATAAACACCCGAGTCCCAGTCCTGACTAATACTATAAGATAAACACCCGAGTCCCAGTCCTGACTAATACTTTAAGATAAACACCCGAGTCCCAGTCCTGACTAATACAATAAGATAAACACCCGAGTCCCAGTCCTGACTAATATGGTAAGATAAACACCCGAGTCCCAGTCCTGACTAATACTTTAAGATAAACACCCGAGTCCCAGTCCTGACTAATACAATAAGATAAACACCCGAGTCCCAGTCCTGACTAATAAGGTAAGATAAACACCCGAGTCCCAGTCCTGACTAATAAGGTAAGATAAACACCCGAGTCCCAATCCTGACTAATACGATAAGATAAACACCCGAGTCCCAGTCCTGACTAATACTATAAGATAAACACCCGAGTCCCAGTCCTGACTAATACTTTAAGATAAACACCCGAGTCCCAGTCCTGACTAATACAATAAGATAAACACCCGAGTCCCAGTCCTGACTAATATGGTAAGATAAACACCCGAGTCCCAGTCCTGACTAATACTTTAAGATAAACACCCGAGTCCCAGTCCTGACTAATACAATAAGATAAACACCCGAGTCCCAGTCCTGACTAATAAGGTAAGATAAACACCCGAGTCCCAGTCCTGACTAATAAGGTAAGATAAACACCCGAGTCCCAATCCTGACTAATACGATAAGATAAACACCCGAGTCCCAGTCCTGAGTAATACGATAAGATAACACCCGAGTCCCAGTCCTGACTAATACGTTAAGATAAACACCCGAGTCCCAGTCCTGACTAATATGGTAAGATAAACACCCGAGTCCCAGTCCTGACTAATTAGATAAGATAAACACCCGAGTCCCAGTCCTGAGTAATACGATGAGATAAACACCCGAGTCCCAGTCCTGAGTAATACGATGAGATAAACACCCGAGTCCCAGTCCTGAGTAATACGATAAGATAAACACCCGAGTCCCAGTCCTGACTAATACGTTAAGATAAACACCCGAGTCCCAGTCCTGACTAATATGGTAAGATAAACACCCGAGTCCCAGTCCTGACTAATTAGATAAGATAAACACCCGAGTCCCAGTCCTGAGTAATACGATGAGATAAACACCCGAGTCCCAGTCCTGAGTAATACGATGAGATAAACACCCGAGTCCCAGTCCTGAGTAATACGATGAGATAAACACCTGAGTCCCACTCCTGACTAATACGATAAGATAAACACCCGAGTCCCAGTCCTGAATAATACGATAAGATAAACACCTGAGTCCCACTCCTGACTAATACGATAAGATAAACACCCGAGTCCCAGTCCTGACTAATACGATAAGATAAACACCTGAGTCCCACTCCTGACTAATACGATAAGATAAACACCCGAGTCCCAGTCCTGAGTAATACGATAAGATAATATAATAATAATATATATGTATTTATATAGCGCCTATACAAATTTGATCTAAGCGCAATTATAGTGACAATATACAGACAATTAGACACAAGACAATTAGTAAAACAATCCAATCAATAAAAACTACACATAAACAATATTTAGACACTAGTAAAACAAACCGTTATCAAAATAAAACATCAAATAAAACCCGTAATGCAATGTATGTTAGCGTATATCTATAAAACGATAGAAGTGGTGTTTGAGTTAATATAATTTAAAAATAATAAAATCAATGTAATTAAGTTAAGAGCATTCAAATTCGAGCTTAAATAAGTGAGTTTTAAGTAATTTTTTAAAGATGACTACATTTGGAGCCGAACGGATAAAAAAAAAAAAAGATAAACACCCGAGTCCCAGTCCTGAGTAATACGATGAGATAAACACCTGAGTCCCAGTCCTGAGTAATACGATAAGATAAACACCCGAGTCCCAGTCCTGACTAATAAGGTAAGATAAACACCCGAGTCCCAGTCCTGACTAATAAGGTAAGATAAACACCCGAGTCCCAATCCTGACTAATACGATAAGATAAACACCCGAGTCCCAGTCCTGAGTAATACGATAAGATAACACCCGAGTCCCAGTCCTGACTAATACGTTAAGATAAACACCCGAGTCCCAGTCCTGACTAATATGGTAAGATAAACACCCGAGTCCCAGTCCTGACTAATTAGATAAGATAAACACCCGAGTCCCAGTCCTGAGTAATACGATGAGATAAACACCCGAGTCCCAGTCCTGAGTAATACGATGAGATAAACACCCGAGTCCCAGTCCTGACTAATACGATAAGATAAACACCCGAGTCCCAGTCCTGACTAATACGATGAGATAAACACCTGAGTCCCAGTCCTGACTAATACGATAAGATAAACACCCGAGTCCCAGTCCTGAGTAATACGATAAGATAAACACCCGAGTCCCAGTCCTGAGTAATACGATAAGATAAACACCCGAGTCCCAGTCCTGAGTAATACGATGAGATAAACACCTGAGTCCCAGTCCTGAGTAATACGATAAGATAAACACCCGAGTCCCAGTCCTGAGTAATACGATAAGATAAACACCCGAGTCCCAGTCCTGAGTAATACGATGAGATAAACACCTGAGTCCCAGTCCTGAGTAATACGATAAGATAAACACCTGAGTCCCAGTCCTGAGTAATACGATAAGATAAACACCCGAGTCCCAGTCCTGAGTAATACGATGAGATAAACACCTGAGTCCCAGTCCTGAGTAATACGATAAGATAAACACCCGAGTCCCAGTCCTGAGTAATACGATAAGATAAACACCCGAGTCCCAGTCCTGAGTAATACGATGAGATAAACACCTGAGTCCCAGTCCTGAGTAATACGATCAGATTAACACCCGAGTCCCAGTCCTGAGTAATACGATGAGATAAACACCCGAGTCCCAGTCCTGACTAATACGATAAGATAAACACCCGAGTCCCAGTCCTGAGTAATACGATAAGATAAACACCCGAGTCCCAGTCCTGAGTAATACGATAAGATAAACACCCGAGTCCCAGTCCTGAGTAATACGATAAGATAAACACCCGAGTCCCAGTCCTGAGTAATACGATAAGATAAACACCTGAGTCCCAGTCCTGAGTAATACGATAAGATAAACACCTGAGTCCCAGTCCTGAGTAATACGATAAGATAAACACCCGAGTCCCAGTCCTGAGTAATACGATGAGATAAACACCTGAGTCCCAGTCCTGAGTAATACGATAAGATAAACACCCGAGTCCCAGTCCTGAGTAATACGATAAGATAAACACCCGAGTCCCAGTCCTGAGTAATACGATGAGATAAACACCCGAGTCCCAGTCCTGAGTAATACGATAAGATAAACACCCGAGTCCCACCTCGGAGTAGGAAAGCCTCGGCTACGCCTCGGCTGGTTCCTACTCCTCGGGTTAAAACAACAGGAAAAACAACAAAACAACCGGTCAATAATGTACGTTGTTATTTGAAACAAAACTACCTTGTTTCCCATTCTTTGTTTCGAAATCGTGTTTTCTGTAAAACTAGGAACTATCATTGCAGTGCAAGTGTTGCATTTGATTTATATTTTTAAAGATATGTATGTTCAAATTTATAGTTTATAATAAGAGTTGAATTTATATGGGAATATTATATTTTTTAGTATTTTATTTTTAGATTTTATTCGTCTAATTTTCTAAGTAAGTATGTATACAATTGGATTTATTATTTTGCATGAGGAAATATTTGTTATATGTTATTATCGTAAATGAATTAATGATTTTTATAATTAAGTACGCTTGTTTGGGGCGACCCTACGCAATATTTAATTAATTTTGTAATATTAATACGAGAAAGATGACCAAACCAGTACGAATATTACGCTACGCTATAGTGAATACGTATATTTTGAAACAGATGAAATAATTATATGGATGTAGGTAGACATTAGTACTTTATATTTTCTTATTACGGTGTAACCGGTATTGTGATCGACTGTTCCTTTGTCTCATTCGATCAGGAGCGGTGTTGTTTTCCCTGTGAGTACAGCTTATTTTTTGAAAATATTTTAGAAATTATATTTACTTGGAATTTTATAGGCCATGGCCAAAAAACCAGTTCCTGGTTAGTTTTGTTTTTTGCACATGCAGATATACACCTACCGTGAATTTTTATTATTAACTATTGTCCTGCTGGTGAAGTTACGGTAAAAATATTCGCCAGCGTAAAATGGCTGCATCGTAAGAATTGACGTCTCAGCGTCTGGATGCTGCATGCTGGGATGATTGACATACCTGGACACCGCAACTCCTGAATCTAAAGTACCGATAATGGCGGAGTGAAGTAACAATCGGCGGTTTCCTGGACGGCCGACGAATGGGAACGTGCGTAAGAGGGACATAATGACATAATGCAGTACCGTACATCTGATACCGATAGTCTAAAGGGAAGTGCGGGGCAGCGGGAAATTATGCTGACACTAGATTAAGATGGGAAGGAAGCACTTTTTGTAGCGTCGAAACTGAGAGGCTGTTTTAACTGTCCTGCGGTAGCAACGCAGAGTCCCCCTTTGTGTTGTTACCAAAGGCAGTTGTAGGGAAGTCATACAGACAAGAGGTAAAACTTATTACCTACTAGCAGACTAGGTTTCACTAGCACAGGCTAGGAGCCTATAGCACGTATATATAGAACAGTAGGCCTAGACCCGCATTGGCATTGGTTAAGTTTTTATTAGTTTTATTTAACACTATTTTCTAGAATATATTTCTGGTGTTTGTTTGCCTTAATTTGGACCTATTTTCTGCTATAAAAATTATATTGCTTCTGCTTACCCCTACGCCCTACCAAATTTGCCATACAATTATTTTCCAGTAAATTTTTAGCTAGACTCGTGTCTATTTATTTATAACATTAAAATATTAGCGCTGAGTTTAGGATTTCCTTTGGGTTATTAGAATCTCTAATCTCATCCGTTTGTTTCAAATCTTAGACGCTAGCCGACTGGTAAGTGAGTAGGAATTGGTAGAAAGTGACAGCTTGTAGAAAGGTAGAAAGCTTGTTTGTTGCTTATGAAATTTCCATAAACTGTCTCTGCTTCCTTTCGGCAATTGCCGTTTACACAAAGGGTTTTTGATTTACTGTTAAGCCTTCACCGTAGTTAGTTCTTCACCAGTCAGTGGGAACAATCTAGTGCTTTATCCGGTATTTGACGGGGTCCGGAATTGGTTTCGCTACCATTAAATATTTCGGGACATATTAGTTAGATTTATTTTTGATCTATACGAGTTTTGGTTCCGAAATTCCGCTTTTGGTTTATTTAGCCCTTTTTGCCTGTGTTTTTGAACACATCATTAAACAATAATTTAAATTAATTTTTTGTAACAATATTCTACTACTACTACTACTAGGATCGGCATGCTGCATTGCAGCTGCATTTTTAAGAATGCTGTGCCGGCTTGTCAACAAAATTGCACCGCCACAACTCCCTATCACCCATGACATTTGCTAGATCATCCGCATCTTTAAGGCCAGTGTCCTTTAAGATGCGTCTCAAGAAAGTCATGGGCTGTCCACCATGCTTATTCACTCCATGAGGCTGCCAAAGTACAAGATTATGCACTGGCTGGTCCTCACGGCGAAAGCAATGTCCTGCAAAGCGGAGGCGATTTTGTTCTAGTGTCAAGCTTGAGGGAACCAATGAGACACCTCCAATGTTATATAGTGTCTGGTTGGAGATGTGTGCATTGTACTTGACACAATGTACCCGGCGTAGCATTCTTGTGAATGTGCCATCCAGAGATTTGGTGTCCTCAGCAGTTAGAGCCCAGCATGGACTCCCGTAGAGGAGTACTGGAACTACTGCTGCTCTAAATAATCGGACCTTAAGTTTCCGATTAATTCTAGGTGACTTCCAAATCCTGGAAAGCCTATTCAAGGCTGCCCATGCATTTCCCTTACGTATTCGAAGATCCTCACCTGACTTCCGGATCCATGATCCCAGGTAACAGAAGTCGTCCACATGCTCAAGTATACCATCCTTTGAGCTTATGCTCATCCGATCAGAGACTTGCTGAGGACTTTCAAAGTTAACTGTCAGAATTTTGGTCTTTCTGGAGTTAATAAAAAGACCAACACTAGAAGCAGCATGTTCTAATGAGCTGAGGAGCCGCTGGGCTCCCTCTAATGATTCTGAGAGTACTCCTAAGTCATCAGCAAAGTCTAGATCAGTTAGGTACTTGGCAGGATTTCCTCGACTTCTGGAGCCAGTAGGTGGAGTTATCATCACCCCATCATCATTATGATGATCTAAGGACATGCGTAGAACATAGTCAACCACAATAATGAACAAGAATGGTGCAAGTGTGTCTCCTTGGAGTACGCCCCATAACACTTCAAATGGTTCTGTGTCACCGTCAACAGTAGACACAAATGTTGTCGAACCATCGTATACTGATCTGATTGCTGCAATAATTTCGTCAGGAATCCCATATAATGAAAGTATGCTGAACATACGTGAGCGAGAGACTGAATCAAAGGCCTTGAAGAAGTCAACAAAGATAAAAGCCAGATGCCTGTCTTTCTTTTTTGATAACTCTTCAATTATCCTTCTAAGTGCCAAAATGGGCTCCATGGTCCCACGACCTTTACGGAACCCATTCTGATTTCCACGTAGCAGTCTCTCAATGGGATCCCTGATGCGATTTAATAGAATTCTATTGTATAGTTTTGCAGCAATCGAGATCAATGAGATTCCCCGAAAAGAACCATAGAGTGTTAGGGACTGCTGGCACCAACTTATTTGTTTTCATTTCTTGTGGGACTCTTCTTGTACGGTACATGTCTACTATGATGGGATAGATGAGCTTTAAACACTCAGGTATTTTAAAGACCTCAGGGGGAACACCATCTACTCCACTGGCACGATTGGTCTTAATGCTCTTTGCAGCAGCCTTCACTTCTGCAAAGGAGATATCGCCAATGGGAATATCTGGGAGTACAGACTCAGACACTTTTACTTCTATAAAGTTATCAGGCAATACCCTGTCATTATTGAGGAGCTTTTCAAAGTGGGCTTTCCAACCATTGAGGCGATCGGCTGGTGATTCAGCCTTAACCTTGGTGGTTGGTTGGCTTTTCCGCCCAGTAAGCAGATTGATCGATTTCCATGCCTGTCCTAACAATATTCAATAACTATCAAACAATGCGTATAATTATAATTATATTTACATTTTCTACTTTTATTTGCCCATTCGTATATTTTTTTTCCATCCAAATAATATCCTTCTTGTCTTTTATCTCGTTTTCTATCCAATTCTTGATTTCTCCGTTATCCCAAGTGCTGACGTTGGGTATTAGATAGCCTCCGACCTTTCCACATTCCTTAGCTGATTCGCTGTAATTTTTCTTTTCATACCCAATTGTTAAACATTGCGAATCAACTCCATCCGACTCCAAGCGACTCCATCCTCCATAGCATTCACCTGAAAAAAGTATAAATCATCAGAATAACATTGTAGATTATCAACATCATTTCGAATTTATTTGTAATAATTAACATTATTGAACTCATTGTATTCATTATAATAATATCTAAATACCAAAACACCGCTACCACATTGTCAAAGGTAAAATCTTTGTACCGCAGCAAAAGTCGTCGGTTTCCATATCGATGGGATGGCTGGCGGCGCACAGGATCGAACCCGGGACTTCCATGTATAGGTGATT
Organism: Nemertoderma westbladi; assembly: GCA_032718475.1. Lineage (NCBI taxonomy): Eukaryota > Metazoa > Xenacoelomorpha > Nemertodermatida > Nemertodermatidae > Nemertoderma > Nemertoderma westbladi. The sequence goes on along the minus strand of JAUCBJ010002887.1, from coordinate 2,525 downwards.
AGATAACGAACAGGGGAATTATTGCATGTCTGGTTTGTTCTAATGACTCTGGGTTTTTGGTTTGTTCTAATAACTCTGGGTTTCTGGTCTGCTCTAATTATTCTGGGTTTCTGGTCTGTTCTAATGACTCTGGGTTTCTGGTCTGTTCTAATGACTCTGGGTTTCTGTTCTTTTCTAAAGAGTCTGGGTTTCTGGTCTGTTCTAATGAGTCTGGTTTTCTGGTCTGTTCAAATGACTCTGGGTTTCTGAACTGTTCTAATGACTCTGGGTTTTTGGTCTGTTCTTATGAGTCTGGGTTTCTGTTCTTTTCTAATGAGTGGGTTTCTGGTCTGTTCTAATGACTATGGGTTTCTGTTCTTTTCTAATGAGTGGGTTTCTGGTCTGTTCTAATGACTCAGGGTTTCTGTTCTTTTCTAAAGAGTCTGGGTTTCTGGTCTGTTCTAATGAGTCTGGTTTTCTGGTCTGTTCAAATGACTCTGGCTTTCTGGTTTGTTCTAATGACTCTGGGTTTCTGAACTGTTCTAATGACTCTGGGATTTTGGTCTGTTCTTATGAGTCTGGGTTTCTGTTCTTTTCTAATGAGTGGGTTTCTGGTCTGTTCTAATGACTATGGGTTTCTGTTCTTTTCTAATGAGTGGGTTTCTGGTCTGTTCTAATGACTCTGGGTTTCTGGTCTGTTCTAATGAGTCTGGGTTTCTGGTCTGTTCTAATGACTCAGGGTTTCTGTTCTTTTCTAAAGAGTCTGGGTTTCTGGTCTGTTCTAATGAGTCTGGTTTTCTGGTCTGTTCAAATGACTCTGGGTTTCTGAACTGTTCTAATGACTCTGGGTTTTTGGTCTGTTCTAATGAGTCTGAGTTTCTGGTCTGTTCTAATGACTCTGGCTTTCTGGTTTGTTCTAATGACTCTGGGTTTCTGAACTGTTCTAATGACTCTGGGATTTTGGTCTGTTCTTATGAGTCTGGGTTTCTGTTCTTTTCTAATGAGTGGGTTTCTGGTCTGTTCTAATGACTATGGGTTTCTGTTCTTTTCTAATGAGTGGGTTTCTGGTCTGTTCTAATGACTCTGGGTTTCTGGTCTGTTCTAATGAGTCTGGGTTTCTGGTCTGTTCTAATGACTATGGGTTTCTGTTCTTTTCTAATGAGTAGGTTTCCGGTCTGTTCTAATGACTCTGGCTTTCTGGTTTGTTCTAATGAGTCTGGGTTTCTGGTCTGTTCTAATGACTCAGGGTTTCTGTTCTTTTCTAAAGAGTCTGGGTTTCTGGTCTGTTCTAATGAGTCTGGTTTTCTGGTCTGTTCAAATGACTCTGGGTTTCTGAACTGTTCTAATGACTCTGGGTTTTTGGTCTGTTCTAATGAGTCTGAGTTTCTGGTCTGTTCTAATGACTCTGGCTTTCTGGTTTGTTCTAATGACTCTGGGTTTCTGAACTGTTCTAATGACTCTGGGATTTTGGTCTGTTCTTATGAGTCTGGGTTTCTGTTCTTTTCTAATGAGTGGGTTTCTGGTCTGTTCTAATGACTATGGGTTTCTGTTCTTTTCTAATGAGTGGGTTTCTGGTCTGTTCTAATGACTCTGGGTTTCTGGTCTGTTCTAATGAGTCTGGGTTTCTGGTCTGTTCTAATGACTATGGGTTTCTGTTCTTTTCTAATGAGTAGGTTTCCGGTCTGTTCTAATGACTCTGGCTTTCTGGTTTGTTCTAATGAGTCTGGGTTTCTGGTCTGTTCTAATGATTCTGGGTTTCTGGTCTGTTCTAATGAGTCAGGGTTTCTGGTCTGTTCTAATGAGTCTGAGTTTCTGGTCTGTTCTAATGACTCTGGCTTTCTGGTTTGTTCTAATGATTCTGGGTTTCTGAACTGTTCTAATGACTCTGGGTTTTTGGTCTGTTCTTTTGAGTCTGGGTTTCTGTTCTTTTCTAATGAGTTGGTTTCTGGTCTGTTCTAATGACTATGGGTTTCTGTTCTTTTCTAATGAGTCTGGATTTCTGGTCTGTTCTAATGAGTCTGAATCTCTGGTCCGTTCTAATGAGTCTGGATCTCTGGTCCGTTCTAATGAGTCTGGATCTCTGGTCTGTTCTAATGAGTCTGGATCTCTGGTCCGTTCTAATGAGTCTGGGTTTCTGGTCTATTCTAATGAGTCTGGGTTTCTGGTCTGTTCTAATGAGTCTGGATCTCTGGTCTGTTCTAATGAGTCTGGGTCTCTGGTCTGTTCTAATGTTTCTGGATTTCTACACCTGATACACTATAATTATGTTAATGTAAATTTTCTATCAAATGCTTAATTTACCTTCTTCGACTGGATTAATGTCGTTGGTGGCAACACATTTAAAATGAATAACGACAACAACAGAAATATAAAGTAAATAATTCATAATAACAATATTCTATACAATTTATTTGTTTCACACTATTTTAAAGTGATAAATACTAAATTACATTGAATATCATTTTAACCCAATTTCGAAAGGGCTTTTAAATTTACGTGGTTTTACCTTTGGGGGTGGTAAATTTGCCCCACCAAATATAATGCTG
>JAUCBJ010002886.1:0-33935 GCA_032718475.1 Nemertoderma westbladi | reverse complement strand
ATTCATTAAAAGAGATGAATTTAAATTTATTCCCATAAATTTTATTATTTAATATTAAAATAGACGCAATTTTATTCCAGAACATGTCTGGGGACTGGGATCCTTGATTCTAGGAAATTTGTCCTTTTAAGAGTATCGGTAAGTGCTACGATATCTTAATTGACTAGAATTTTAAAGGATCTAAGTTTTGACAGATTTTAATTTATAGATTTTCTAGAGTTAACTTATAAGTAGTTACTCTATTGTATCTGTTTGACAGATTTTATAAATATTAATGGTTAATATTTAAGATGGGCACCAATTTATTCCAGAACTTGCCTGGGGACATTAACCACTGATTCTAGAATTTTGTCTTTCAAGTATATCGGTGGGTGCCGCGATATCTTAATCGACTAGAATTACAGATGGTCAAAGGGTTTAACAGATTTATTTTGCGTTTTACGCTACTGTTAAAAGGACATCACGCTACTATAGGTATTATTTAATATACGGTATGAGAGCAATATCGCAAGAAGCAATGTCAGTGAGAAGAGGCAAGTCGTTTCCAAGGTCTACCCAGAGCTTGGTTTAGCCGAGACACGAGGATCTGAATTTTGCATTCCTAATACTCTACTTACCAATAATACTTGAATATAGTAGGAGCTTTATTGTACTTTAATAAGTACGGACATTTCATCTTACTGTAGTCACGTATTTATAATGTAATACGGACAGTAAGGAAAGAGAAAAAGAATTATTTCTCGCCGTCGCACTAAATATATAATATATAAGTAATTAAGTAATAAACGCAAATATATATATGGCACTAATCTACTAAATAATCGCTAAAATAACATTCTACTAAATAAAATTAAAGAAAACGATTATAATAAAATTACGTAATAGTACATACATAAAGATAAAATAATAAAAACAAAAATATAAAATAATATAGTCACACACCCACTCCAGACGCTGTCACGTTGGGGAGTCCCTAGATGTTTGTTGGATTAGGGAGGTGGTTGTGGGAAGAGTATCTTGCCTTCCATAGTTTCCGGAGAGTTTTCTGTTTCTTTCCAGTAAACATAAACGACCAACTGGGCGATTGAGCTGCTGCGTCTCGAAGACAATTCCCGGTTTCTTAAAGTTACGTCGCATGAGTTCTACGAGTTCTACCGATCGCACTAAACCGTCATCCGAGATATGAGTCTCGATGATGCGACCTGTCTGCCACCGCTTACGTGGAAGATCTGAATCCACAATAAGGACCATGTCTCCGGCGCTGACGTTTTCTTGCTGCGCAAACCACTTAGTTCGAAGTTGTAGCGTAGGCAGATAATGTTTTTCGAAATGGTCAGCAAAACAACGGGATAACAACTGCATAAGTTGCTAAGTTTGCCGGCAGTATTCGTCTCCGTCCGTGATTTCCGATCGTGGGAGCATGGCTACAGGTTTCTTCAGTAGGAAGTGCGCGGGTGTTAGCGCTTCCAGGGAATCGGGACTCGATGAGACTGGCATAAGCAGTCTCTCGTTGAGATAGGCGGCGATTTCCTCCATTAACGTCCGCAAAAGTTCGTCGGTGAGATACGCGCGACACGGCACTATAAAGTGAAATGCAGTCTTCACGCTTCTGATTAATCTCTCCCAACTTCCTCCCCACCAAGGGGCGTCGGCGGCGTTGAAGGTCCAGCTAGACGCTGTTACCCTTAGCTGATCGTCCACCTGTCTTTGGTTCCAATCTTTGACCTAAGCCCTGATTTCATTGTTGGCACCAATGAAGTTCGTTCCCTTATCAGATCTCATCGTGTTACTAGTTCCAAAGCGAGCGATCTGTCGGCATAAGCTCAATATGAAGCTATTGGTAGACAAATCGTTCACCATATCGAGATGGATAGCTCTACAAGTCATACAGACAAAGATGACACACCATCTCTTGACTATAGTCCTAGCACGATATACTTCAATAGGGCCAAATAAATCCACACCGGTATTAGTAAAGGGTGGTTCATAGAAGCTTACTCGTTCCCTAGGTAATTCTGCCTCTCGCTGTGTTAAAGGCCTACTGAATGCTTTCCTACAGGGTATGCAGTTCCTAAGAACTTGGTTCAGAGCTCTATGGGGTTTATAAAAATAATAGCGAGTTCGAATTTCGCTAAGAACTCGTTCTCTACCAGCATGATAAAGCTTACTGTGAACATCTACAATCATCTTGATTTGTATTTCAAGATTTCTAATGAGTATGGGAAACTTAGTGTCAAAGGATAATGGAGCATTAGTTAGTCTTCCTCCAACACGTATTAACCCATCTATCATTGTGCTAGAGAAACGATCCCTTAAGCGCATCTGTGGATTTCTCAACAACAGGAAATACTTATCGGAATCCTCATAGCATTGCAGGAGTCTCAGTATCAGCTTATTGTTTTCTTCATGCTCCTGGTAACTGATCTTCTCCTTCAGAAACCTGTCGGATATCTTGTATTTGTGAAGATCTTTAACAACATGGACCTGCGCAGATGTCAGTCGAGCGGTATCACTATTGGTCTTCGTCCTGGAGTAGTGATGATGAAAACATCGCTTTAAATATGTAACGGCCTTACAGAGCCGATTCCAGGAACTATAGTGACGTATCGCTCTCTGCAGGAGAGGTGAGAGTCCTTGCGAGACGTCTGGTATTCCAGATTTCCAATCTCTCTCTCTGATTTCCACAACAGACTTATTTGTGGCTGTGGGTTTCGGATCCAAAGCGTCGTCTCCGGAAGTATGTAGTACAGACAGATCTACCACGGGTTTAAATAACTTCGATTTACTCGCCCGGGTTTTAGGTTTGACTTTCTCCGCTCCCTTGGCTTGTCTAATCTCCGCCGTAGTAAGATGAGGAGGCCATTCATCCTCTTCTTTGCTTACGAAGTCGGGTCCACCTAACCAGTCTGGAGTATCTATCAGTTCTTGTGGAGTTGCTCCCCTGGAGGCGATGTCGGCTGGATTAATCGTCCCGGGGCAATGTCTCCATTGGTCTATCTTCGTGCGACTAAGTATAATGGCTACTCTGTTGGTAACGAAGACGCTGAACTGACAGACTTCATTGGTTATATACTCTAACACGAGTAAAGCATCGGTCCAATAGACAGTTTTTTCCAGTGGATAGTCGATCTGTTCTGTTACATTCCGGCCGATGGCTGTAGCGTATAGAGCCGCCTTTAACTCTGCTCGAGGAACTTTCAACTTGTTGTTTATCAATGCCTTAGAGGTAACCAAGGCGACCTTGATTCCATCCGGAGTTTCAACTCTCAGGTAGGCTACTATACCTATTCCCATATCACTGGTGTCTCCAAACACATGGAGTTGATAGGAATACGTGGGGAGAACATGACCAAAATAGGAACGGGAAATTATAAAGTTCTCGATGGATGGTAGAGAATGTTCCCATTTCTTCCACTTCTTTAGTAGTTCTCCCTTAAGTGGATCGTCCCATGAGTGGTTTTCAAGCCACATTTGTTGTACTAAACTCCGAGCAATCAGTATAACTGGGCTAATAAATCCCTATGGATCGAAATAAGTGCTCAGGATACTTAGACAAATCCGTTTAGTCCGAACTGGATTATATCGCTGTTTTAGCTGGAAAAACAGGATATCTCTCTCTGTGTCCCACTTCAAACCAAGTGTCTTGGTTTCTGGAAGATCATCCTTGATTAGGTCTAGATCTTTAACTCCTCGGTCTTCTACTGGGATCGATTCCAGAAACTCACGGGAGTTGCTGGTGAATTTAGTTAATCGAAATCCACCTCTTTTCAAGCACTCTACCGTTCCTTTGGCGACATCAATGGCTTCTTCCACCGATGGGAGGGACTTTAAATTGTCGTCCATGTATATATCTCGTTTGATGTTGTCGATAACCTCTTTGGAGAAGGCGTCCCGGTTGTCATCAGCAGTGGTACGCACTACTGAGCAGGCGTTTGAAGGGCTCGAGATGATCCCAAAAGCCTGGATGGTCATCCAGTACTCCACCGGTTTCTGGTTGAGGTCTCCTTCAGGCCACCACAGAAATCGTAGGCTGTCTCGATCCCTATCCAGCGCCTTAACTTGTAAGAACATGCCTTCTATATCGGAGGCAAAAGCGATTGAATATTGTCGTAATCTTAAGAGTATTCCCAACAAGGATTGGAGTAAGTTGGGTCCTGGCTACTACTAGGATCGGCATGCTGCATTGCAGCTGCATTTTTAAGAATGCTGTGCCGGCTTGTCAACAAAATTGCACCGCCACAACTCCCTATCACCCATGACATTTGCTAGATCATCCGCATCTTTAAGGCCAGTGTCCTTTAAGATGCGTCTCAAGAAAGTCATGGGCTGTCCACCATGCTTATTCACTCCATGAGGCTGCCAAAGTACAAGATTATGCACTGGCTGGTCCTCACGGCGAAAGCAATGTCCTGCAAAGCGGAGGCGATTTTGTTCTAGTGTCAAGCTTGGGGGAACCAATGAGACACCTCCAATGTTATATAGTGTCTGGTTGGAGATGTGTGCATTGTACTTGACACAATGTACCCGGCGTAGCATTCTTGTGAATGTGCCATCCAGAGATTTGGTGTCCTCAGCAGTTAGAGCCCAGCATGGACTCCCGTAGAGGAGTACTGGAACTACTGCTGCTCTAAATAATCGGACCTTAAGTTTCCGATTAATTCTAGGTGACTTCCAAATCCTGGAAAGCCTATTCAAGGCTGCCCATGCCTTTCCCTTACGTATTCGAAGGTCCTCACCTGACTTCCGGATCCATGATCCCAGGTAACAGAAGTCGTCCACATGCTCAAGCATACCATCCTTTGAGCTTATGCTCATCCGATCAGAGACTTGCTGAGGACTTTCAAAGTTAACTGTCAGAATTTTGGTCTTTCTGGAGTTAATAAAAAGACCAACACTAGAAGCAGCATGTTCTAATGAGCTGAGGAGCCGCTGGGCTCCCTCTAATGATTCTGAGAGTACACCTAAGTCATCAGCAAAGTCTAGATCAGTTAGGTACTTGGCAGGATTTCCTCGACTTCTGGAGCCAGTAGGTGGAGTTATCATCACCCCATCATCATTATGATGATCTAAGGACATGCGTAGAACATAGTCAACCACAATAATGAACAAGAATGGTGCAAGTGTGTCTCCTTGGAGGACGCCCCATAACACTTCAAATGGTTCTGTGTCACCGTCAACAGTAGACACAAATGTTGTCGAACCATCGTATACTGATCTGATTGCTGCAATAATTTCATCAGGAATCCCATATAATGAAAGTATGCTGAACATACGTGAGCGAGAGACTGAATCAAAGGCCTTGAAGAAGTCAACAAAGATAACAGCCAGATGCCTGTCTTTCTTTTTTGATAACTCTTCAATTATCCTTCTAAGTGCCAAAATGGGCTCCATGGTCCCACGACCTTTACGGAACCCATTCTGATTTCCACGTAGCAGTCTCTCAATGGGATCCCTGATGCGATTTAATAGAATTCTATTGTATAGTTTTGCAGCAATCGAGATCAATGAGATTCCCCGAAAAGAACCATAGAGTGTTAGGTTGCCCTTCTTGGGAACTGGCACCAACTTATTTGTTTTCATTTCTTGTGGGACTCTTGTTGTACGGTACATGTCTACTATGATGGGATAGATGAGCTTTAAACACTCAGGTATTTTAAAGACCTCAGGGGGAACACCATCTACTCCACTGGCACGATTGGTCTTAATGCTCTTTGCAGCAGCCTTCACTTCTGCAAAGGAGATATCGCCAATGGGAATATCTGGGAGTACAGACTCAGACACTTTTACTTCTATAAAGTTATCAGGCAATACCCTGTCATTATTGAGGAGCTTTTCAAAGTGGGCTTTCCAACCATTGAGGCGATCGGCTGGTGATTCAGCCTTAACCTTGGTGGTTAGTTGGCTTTTCCGCCCAGTAAGCAGATTGATCGATTTCCATGCCTGGGATGATTGCCTGCTGTCGTCAGCATCATTGATGGCATCAACCTGTTGGTTTATTAGCTCCTGTAGATTAACAGAGTACTGCCTGTTCAGGGACCTAGATGCAGCTTTAACTGCATTCTTGGCCGCTGTAGTCTGTTTGAGTCGGGACTCTTTCTGCGCCTTATGAAGGTCATTTCGGCACTTCTGAATTTTGTTGTCAGTCCAGGGGGCCCTTTTCCTGTTTCGAGGGTATACAGGAACTGTTTCTGCAGCTGCTAACTTAACTGCTTCTGTAAAGGCAGTATAGCCCTCACAGTGATCTGCCGCCTCAGAGGCAAGAGCCTCATACCTGTTGCTCAGCTGTAGTGTGAAGCTGGATCTCACACTTGGCTGATGCAACAGAGAGGACCAGTCATGCCGTGGCAAGGCAGATTTCGTTGTTCTGCTAGCACGCAGACTAAGTCTTACCTTGGCCACAATAAGGCGGTGATCACTGGAGAAGGGTCGAAGTGTAAATGCATTACAGTCTTGTATAGAGCTCCTGTATTTCCTACGAAACAGAATATGGTCTATCTGGGACTTGTGACCACTGGGTCCACTATGAGTCCATAGCTTTCCAGTTCGCTTCTTGAACTGGGTTCCAGCCGAAAACAATCCATTTCCAGAGATAAAATCCTGAAGATGGACAGAATTTCGGTTAACACTATTGCTATAGACCCAGGGCGATGTAGGTGATTGATGCAGACTTGCATTAAAGTCTCCCAGGAATGTTAAGAATGCATGCTGATCCACTCCATCAGTTGCTGCTTGTAGATTGTGGTAGAAATTTTCCACCTCCTCTACAGGGGCAACACTAGTTGGAGAGTAGCACACAATCAGAACCACCTTAGGAAACTTCTTAGCCAGTCTTCCAGAACATGAGAAGTGGCAACGGATGATGCGGTTAGAGATTTGGTCTATTTTGTCCAATGCTGCATGTGCAGTTGGATTCATCAATAGACCAATTCCACCATTGCCACTATCATCTGCTGACGCGAGGGCGAGTCGCCAACCGCCCCCCATGTCCTTAATCAGAACCTCATCAGTCTGTCCAGTCTGCATTCGGTGCTCTTGTACACCCACTGCGCTAAGAGAAAGCTTATCTGCCAAGGCAGTCAGCTCACCTTGTCGCACTGGGGACCCGAGTGTTAGGGTGTTTACTGAGGCTAGTCTAGTGACTTGCCTCAGATTCACCAATGGCTTTGTTGGTCGGGGTGGAACATGAGAGTAGCCTCCAACTCCAGAATCCCTCTCCCCATCACAATCTGGCCTCCCTGGTGGCCCAGGGTTTGGGCCAGAAAGGTCATCAGGAAAGGGACTCAAAGAATTGTTGGCTGCTCTCTCTCCAGTAGGGGGTGAGACAGGCAGCCAATCAAAACAGACACTATAAAACATTGGAAGTGTCTCATTGGTTCCCCCAAACTTGACACTAGAACGAAGCCGCCACCGCTTTGCAGGACATTGCTTTCGCCGTGAGGACCAGCCAGTGCATAATCTTGTGCTTTGGCAGTGTCATGGAGTGAATAAGCATGATGGGCTGGGTAGCCCATGATTTTCTTGAGACGCATCTTAAAGGACACTGTCCTAGAAGATGCAAATGATCTAGCAAATGTCATGGGTGGTAGGGAGTTGTGGCGGCGTAATTTTCTGGACAAGCTGGCACAGCATTCTTTATATAATGCAGCTGCTTTGCAGCATGCCGATCCTAGTAGTAGTAGTAGTAGTAGTAGTAGTAGTAGTAGTAGTAGTAGTAGTAGTACCGTGTATGTATATTTGCAAAAGAAAATTATGACTGTCTAGAAAATGATGTACATTATTATACAATATCTATCTATCATGTGATTCAAGCAAGCGAAAAATCGAACGCATTGTGACAATGTTATTTATTTGTACAGGTACATACATGTGCCGATAAATATGGTATACGTTAATATCCAATTGTAATTACGGACAACTCAAGCAAGGACTGGCATACAATAAATGTTGTTTGTGTGGGGCAAGCCAAGAAGTGAGCGAAGCCTTATCATATGGGTGCCATTGGCGAGTTGTCTGTCGTCGTCTGTCGTCGTAAATTTTTGATCGCTAATAACTCGATTATTCCTCGATGAAATTAAACGAAACTTGGTATGTATGTAGTCCGTCAAAAGCTTAGAAAGAATCTGAAGTTTGGGCAAAAACGAACAAACGCAATGAGGCACAAGAGAAGGACGACGAGTATTGTGTTGAAGACTTCTGACTAACGGCAGACAACTCGTTAATGGTGCCCATATGCTAAATGCTTTGCTCACTTCGTGCTGCGCGAAGGCCCCACGAAGGTGTTACTGATAACCAGTTGAAATGATAAACATAGGCCTACACATCAACACATCATGGGGTAAAAATTTATGGAGAACCTATTATTGGTATTTTAGTTTTTCAATTACATGTGCTTTCATGTATTGTTTCCTATATTTTAATGTTTCTTAATGTAGACTAGCTGTATACAGGTAGGCCTACTTCAGGTAATCCTCGGAAGCGGTGTGGTGTAACACGTACCAACGATGTACTGACGTAGTTAGTAGTAGTTATATTTCGCCATACAACCTTGCACCGTCAGACCGTAACTATTATTTATTTGATTATTAGTATTCAGCATTGGCGATTAAATAAAATAAAATAAATGCAGAAAAATGCTGTCTTCGGATGTACTGGAAACTATGTACGACATGACATGATACTTGTAATAAAGTCAGATCTGTCAAGCTTCCACCATTAGGTTTACCAGAACGAGACCACTGGATTGCCGCATTTGCCAATGCGACTCGATGATGACTGGATGATGGTTCGCCTTTCTTCTAAGGGAAGAAAGCGATCACCTGTATCACCCTCTGGCGAGAGTTTCCCGAGGATGTTCAACACATCAAGGTCCGCTAGCTGGTCAGCGGTCACCGGTGCTTGGTTGCGACTAACTGTTCCAGGAGTACCAGCATCCTGTAAAAGGCTGCGTCACTGCAGTTAGCTATGTGATGATGCACAAGTACAGTATACAGATAGATGGACAGGAAAATAAAAGAAATTTGTGATCTACCTTATATATAGAGGGAGTGTACGAAGGTAAAGTTCAGCCTCAGTTCTCCATAAGTGGTTCCATGTTGGGATACAAAAAAATGCTTGCGGGTTCTTTATTAAATCTAAGATTCATTTTTGATCATCTTTTCTTTTTTTGATAACTTTTGATACTCATCTTATTTATTTTTGACAGTATTTAAAGATGATGGGATCGTTAACTTCAATTTTAATCTCCGAAATAAATGTCTAAAATAATATTGGTTTCCTGATCCTGATACATTTTCTGAGCTCAATATATCTCCATAAATATCTGCTGGAAATAAAGTAACTGTTTCATCATCAACATGTACAGTTTTAAGAAGTTGTTTTACCATTTTTGAATAAACTGGATGTGCAATATATTGTGTTAATGTTTCTTTATCCAAACTTTTCACAGTGATTCCCCTTGTTTCTGCCATCGCTTTTATATGTGGATTTGCTTCCAAAAACATTTCTAATATTCTTTGATACTCATCCTGATCAACGCTTTGTGGATGACCTGATTCAAAGTAATCAAACCTTTTTTCACTTATCCCCATGGATCGACATAATTCGCCACATGTTGGATGTTGATCGCGAAAGAATGACTTAATTCCCGCCATTCGACAATTTCCAATGCCATACTTTTTCTCCTCAGCAAGGGAATGTATCTGGGGATCAGTGAGAATAATAAACTTGATATTTGGGTAGCAAAATCCTTGAATATCCGTAACGATTTCTTTGCCTCCTGATATTACATAAGTAAAGTGAGAAAAACATGCTCCAAATTCACCATATTGCGATTTATCTAAGAAATTAAAATTATTTGACAATTTCCTATAATCAAATGAGTTATACTTTTCAATATTTATAAAGTTCGTTTTTATCGACTTACAAGGAAAATCTAATTGAAGACATTTAACTTTCAATAAATGAAACTTCGTAACTTTAGTTTGTTGAATATTTAACTTGATAGACTGGAATGACATTTGTATAGCATAATTATTAGCAGTTCTTTGAGATGCGACTTCATCTAGGTACATCTTTTTACATTGTTGGATATCTCTACAATCCATGTGTTTAGATTTAAATGTCTTTCCAATGATGGTTTCTTCAATATCATCCGCCACTGTTAAGCTTAATGCATTAACCCAAAAAGGTATCCTCTGGCTACCTTTAGTTTCAGTTTTGACTTCATTCCCGATATTAATAATGTAATCCGACTCAATTGTTTGTCCCGAAGCGCCAATATACAGATATTTTGCTGTTTGGACAATAGGCGAGTAGTTTGAAATGAACTGCCATGAATCCAAATAATCAGTGATCTTATCAAAGGATTCATCCCATTTCTTAAGGGATTCAAAGCTGTATAAACTGTGTGAAATTTCAGACTGCCTATTACTCATAATCAGGTCTTTTAACCAGGGGTGGATTAGTTCATATATATCGCTTATACACTTATGTAATTCAGTGTAACATTGTAGTACATAGGAATATGAACGATGAACAATTGTATTACTCTCATTCAGATTCCATACCATATCAGTACAGAAACACAAAACTTTCAGTAATCGCTCTGTTTTATCTGAATTGTTAAAAGTCTTAAAAATGTGATAGAAATCTCGAAAGGTGTAGATGAGTGAGTACCATCTTCGATGCATTGGTGTCAATGGCTTTGGGGGTAATTTCTCGGAGGTCAAGTATTTTTCTTCTTCTAAATATCGATGAGAACATAACCAAAAATAGATCAGTCGCAATTGCGGGACATCTTTAATCAAAATCAATGACATTGTAGCTTTTAATGAAAATTCGTAGGTTAATTTTGCAAGTTCGTCATATTCTGGATTGGTTAGAAAAGGTAAATTGAGACATTTGTATAACATATCAAAGAGTAACTCTGTGGTTGAATTTTGTAATGACTTTATGATATTGTCTGTAGTGGTTGGATTGATCTTATCTGCACTTCGAAATTCAACTAAACAACGGAGAATAGGCTTATAACTTTGTGCTAAAACATAAACATACTCGTGAACGCAAGTATCACTAAAAGATGTCATTAAAGGCAAAATCTGTATAATTCTTTCAATATGGTCAATTGGATTGCATTCTGTTTCCATTGAAACGACTAAATCAAATGACTGGCCATGGTTCAATACCAGTTCTTTATATTCTCTTTGGGCGGGGTCATCATGTTTAGTTTCAGGGTCAAATTCTTTGCTAAGTCTATTAAAAAAAAACTTGGGGTATTTCACAAATTTAAGCATTTCATAATTCCCCTTTCCCTCTATGATTGAGAATCCCATATTTGCCCATAATATTAATTGGCTGGGAATATGACAATCATAGTCTTCTAATAATGAAAATATTTTTCTCATTCTTTCATAAAATTCTGTCATATAATGTAACTTAGAAGTTGATGTATCATATAAAAATATTATCATGATTAACCACAAGTGGATTTCTTGCATACCTCCGCCGTCTTGATATGTTTCTGCGAGACATTGAATTTCTGACAAAAGTAGACTTTCGATTATCTCATACTCAGTTTTACATCCTGCTGTTTCTCCCTGATTGCAGAGTCTCTGATCGATGTTGCTGTTTAAAACATCATATAGATTATAATATTCATGTGGATTCTCCTCATCCGACTTTGGCCAAATATCAGGAATGTACTCCCATCTTTCATCTATTGCTTTTATAATTAGTTTTCTAACTTCAGGGTGAATATTATGTAATAAATCAGCATTGGACATCTTCTGTTTCCAATTTTATACACCTGGATTTATGAAAAATATCGAGACTTAACGATATCGATAATTAAGGATTATCTACGAGTCCCTCAGCTATACCGTGACCGATCCAAACACAACCCCCCCCCCCCCCCCCCCGCACAATTATCGGTGGCGATTTCAATTGTATACGGGACCTAGGCGGGCGCAGTGGCGGTACGGCTAATGTCGCGTTACGGAAAGTCGCGTTACGGCTAATTTTCAGAGTAGCCGTAACGCGACTTTGAAAGTCGCGGTACGGCTACTCAAAAAGTCGCGTTACGGCTAATTGTCACGTTACGGCTAATCTATTGTCCTGGTTCTACATAGGGAATCATTATCAATATTTTTCTATGGTGTTTACGTACAGATGAGAAAGGTTCGAAAATTGTAATGTAATAATGTTTTACAGCATGGGAGTCTCCAGGGGGGGGGGGGGGGGATTTTAACTAAAAAAACTTAATTTATTAATTATTATATTATTTTTGTTGTATTGAGTACTACAGTACACAGTACCATATAGGTAAATTGGTCGAAAGTATATCAGTATATTGCCGAAATATTGCACTTCGAATTTTTCATTATAATAATCAAATCAAAAATATCTTAAACCCTAGCTCTTGAATTAGCCAGTCATGCCCCGCGTACGGCATTTGGTTCGGTGGTGGGGTGGGTTGGAATGGTTCGGCCACGGAGGGGTGGTCGGGGTTGGGTTGGGAAGAAATAGTTCACCGCGAAGGGGTGGTTCACTACACCAACATGCCAGTCGGGATCACCACCCCCTCCCAATGCAGCTGGACTTTCAACTGGGTGATCGGCGGCTGGAAGGACGGCCATTGCCTGCTTGTCAGTCCCCAAACAGAACGCCATATGGTCCAGGTAGCGAGCCAGGCGTTGGTTAACAACATCGATATGAAGTAGTGGAATATGTTCCACAAAACCACTCATTGCTTCTTCGACTGCTATTATTGGCTGTAATCCGTATCTGTGCTTGAGGCTGTGACTAAGAATACCATAGAATACAATAATTATATTGAATGTGAGGTTGTCGAAGAACATACAGTATGAAAGACGGTAAAATACCCCCCCCCCCCCCCCCCCCCCCACCCCCGGAGACTCCCATGCTGTAAAACATTATTACATTACATTTTTCGGACCTCATCTGCACGTAAACACCATAGAATAATATTGATAATGATTCCCTATGTAAAACCAAGACAATAGATTAGCCGTAACGCGACAATTAGCCGTAACGCGACTTTTAGAGTAGCCGTACCGCGACTTTGAAAGTCGCGTTACGGCTAATCTCTCAAAAAATTAGCCGTAACGCGACATTAGCCGTAACGCGACGACACCACCTAGGCGTAGGGGAGTGTGGGAGTATCTTAGTTAAGGGGGGGGGGGGGGGGGGGGGTACCCCCGCCCCTGGTGTTTTTTTTAAATTTGTTTATATCTCCAATATGGTTGAAGAATGCGCAGAAAACTATATAAAATCGAAACATGAATGAACTAAAGTAAATAAAAATGTGAAAAAAAATTTTTTAGCGCCCCCTATCAGCTGGCGTAAAATTTCAAAAATTGCGCCAAAAAGACTACTCCTCCGTTATTTACCATTTTCAATTTTCGATACCACATTTTGTGGAACCAGCATGTTAAATTTCATTATATTCTTCGGCCACTTATTTTATTTTCATTTTCTATTTCTGATAATTGGTAATATTGTAAAAAAAAAAATAAAATTTTTTTAAAAAATGAAAAAATCCACGTTTTTTTATGTTTTTTCTTTAAAAAAATGCGAAAATATTCTGAAATCAAAAAAAGTGGCCGAAGAATATTAAAGCTTATTAAATTTCCTTTCATAAAAATCAAAAATTACAAAAAAAGGTTAAGAAATGGCGGAGGAGTGTTTTTTGTGTGAAAAAATGTAATTCCGAGATAATGGCATCTAAAGTTTAAACCTTCCCGCCAATTATTTTATGTGAATATGAAATATGCTGCAACAAAGATTACCCCACAGCTATGAAAATAAACAATAGATTCTATTGGCTGTTATAACCCAGATGTGTAACTGATTTGTACTGAAATCGAACACTTCGGGGCGTATGGATATATACATACATCCTACAGAATTGGACGTATAGATTTTATAGAGTTTGGAGTAGACTTAAAAGCTTCTCGCTACAAAAATATGCATTTTAGGGTACAGAAGCTTTAACACCATTCTTGTTCATAATTGTGGTTGACTATGCTCTACACATGTCCTTAAATCATCATAATGATGATGGGGTAATGGTAACTCCACCTACTGGCTCCAGAAGTCGAGGAAATCGTGCCAAGTACCTAACTGATCTAGACTTTGCTGATGACTTAGGAGTACTCTCAGATTCATTAGAGGGAGCCCAACGGCTCCTCAGCTCATTAGAACAGGCTGCTTCTAGTGTTGGTCTTTTTATTAACACCAAAAAACCAAAATTTTGACAGTTAACTTTGAAAGCCCTCAGCAACTCTCTGACCGGTTGAGCATAAGCTCAAAGGATGTTATGCTTGAGCATGCGACCGATCCAAACACAACCCCCCCCCCCCCCCCCCGCACAATTATCGGTGGCGATTTCAATTGTATGTGGGCCTAGGCGTAGGGGAGTGTTGGAGTATCTTAGTTAACAACAGTATCTGCATGGTTTCTCGCCTCTTAATGACCCTGTAGTCCCACATACATTTCACTCCAGGGCCAGAACTGACCCCGTCCGTTGTTCATTAGATACCCGGGCATATCTCCCAAACAGATTTGTACAATGATCGTTTACCTTTATTCACAAACACCAGAAGGTGCGTGTTCACATTGATCTCACAGCCTCCGAACACGATATCTACTACTAAGATCGGCATGCTGCATTGCAGCTGCATTTTTGCCGGCTTGTCGACAAAATTGCGCCGCCACAACCCCTATCACCCATGACATTTGCTAGATCATCCGCATCTTCAAGGCCAGTGTCCTTTAAGATGCGTCTCAAGAAAGTCATGGGCTGTCCACCATGGTTATTCACTCCATGAGGCTGCCAAAGTACAAGATTATGCACTGGCTGGTCCTCATGGCGAAAGCAATTTCCTGCAAAGCTGAGGCGATTTTGTTCTAGTGTCAAGCTTGCGGGAACCAATGAGACACCTCCAATGTTTATAGTGTCTGGTTGGTAACCGCGTGGTAACCCCCACTATGGATTACCACGTTATCTGCTTGCGACCAGCTGTAGTATGCCAAGGAAAATCGCCCAACTCATTATCAACTTAAATGTCTCATTAATTCTATAATGTTTGCATTCCCATAAAGATATAAACGGTGCAGAAGCTCTTCTGACAAACTCAATAACACACTCAGTTACACCACGCAGACACAAAAGCAACAGCGGATCGCCTTGGTTTGGTCAGGATTGTAAAACTCTGATGGATGTCTCATATCCACCATGGCTACATGTGTAATAAAAATGTAAATGATAAAGAGTTTTACTGGAATACTGTAGTACGCCTAAATAAATATAGCGGTGTCTGAGTCTGATACCTCGACATGAGACTACAATAATTATACAAACATATTATTATTACATTGTGTTTAATACAGTATAATATGACCACCCGGTTTATCCACCCGTGGTCCAAAACATCTTACACTCACTCGCACCCGAATGTACGGAATGAAGTGTAGGCCCTACAGTACGTGTACATTCTACGGCCTATCCTAGGTACAGTATGTCCACAGCTTCCACACACTATCGTGCCTTGCCTATAGTCTGTCCGTTTCCTGCCATCACCATTACACCTTAATAATGTACTGTACTGTACAGTATTATTTATTCATATATTTAGTAATTAATTTTTATTGCAAAATTGTAACATTACTCAACGCCGTTAGTATTAACACCGAGTTGTTATTTAGCCCTTTACAACTTTAGAGGACATTACAGCATTGTATTGGCCTGTACATTTAATATTGTATTTGGTGTTATTGTTTACGTGATAACACATGACGGCGTTAAGTAATGTCCACTAAGGGGACATTACTTAACGTCGTCATTGGATACCACGTAAACAATAGATGGAAATTTGCCTGACAGCCAGATAGGCCTACTGCATTACCTACCGGTAGGCGGGGTATAGCTATTAATAACCAGTAGGGCCTAGCTATATTATTATAACATGGCTCCAAACGCCGCCATAAATATAAGCTAACTTATTTATAACATAATTTATGTCATTTTTACATTTATTTATACAGCAACTATTATAATTTGTGCAGTTTCTGTCACTTATAATGTATATGTACAATCATTTCGTAATGTTAAAACTTTGGAATAAAACTACATACATACTTGTTGCAAAATTACTTTACAGTGTTCTGATCCTCGTGGCTTTATTTTCACTCACTCACTAACGTTCGTTCGTGTAACAAAGCCACTCGGATCATCACACTGTAAAGTGCTACTTTACACACAAGTATGTAAATAGTTATTATTAATAGGCCTACTCTTAATTTAGTTTAATCGATACCCCTTTAAACCCGTAAAAATATCGAGAGTGAAAATTTCTCTTGCAACAAAATATCGGGGGTGAAATTAATTTTCCTGGAAGCTAGTATTATTGTTGGTAGCTAGTGTAATTGAAGGTAGCTAGGGTTTTCCTTGGTGGCTAGTAATATTATTGATAGCTTAAGTGTATTTGAAGGTAAGGCTTTTCCTTGGTAGCTAGTATTATTGTTGGTAGCTAGTGTAATTGAAGGTAGCCAGGGTTTTCCTTGGTAGCTAGTGTAATTGAAGATGGCTAGGGTTTTCCTTGGTAGCTAGTATTATTGTTGGTAGCTAGTGTATTTGAAGGTAGCTAGGCTTTTCCTTGGTAGCTAGTATTATTGTTGGTAGCTAGTGTATTTGAAGGTAGCTAGGGCTTTCCTTGGTAGCTAGTATTATTGTTGGTAGCTAGTTTTATTGTTGATAGCTAGTGTATTTGAAGGTAGCTAGGCTTTTCCTTGGTAGCTAGTATTATTGTTGGTAGCTAGTGTATTTGAAGGTAGCTAGGGCTTTCCTTGGTAGCTAGTATTATTGTTGGTAGCTAGTGTATTTGAAGGTAGCTAGGGCTTTCCTTGGTAGCTAGTATTATTGTTGGTAGCTAGTTTTATTGTTGATAGCAAATGTTTTTACAAAAACTATAATTTTAAAAATCTTTATTTTTTTTTAAATAAATCACCGTTTATTTCAGTTTCCATAGCACTAGCTAGTAGTGTTTTCATTGGAAGCTAGTGTTTTTATTCCAAAAGTTATAGCTAATTTTACTCACAATATTTATACTCTCATTATTTTTACTCTCGTTAATTTTACTCTCGATATATTTTTCAACACGCTTTTTTTTCTCTCGATATTGTTCATGTCTCGATATCTTTCAATAACCTCTAAATCAGCATATACGAAACGTTGAATAAAATAAAATCAATCGTCTATATGGGATCCGTTAGATCTTTGGTTGGGTAAAGGCTGTAGGAGTTCTTACATAAGGTGAACTGTAAAGCACAACGAATTTCTGACGGTGAACTGTAAAGCACAACGAATTTCTGACCCCAGGTTTTTCCATCGTAATCGCTTTTGCTCGTGTAATACACCCTCCGGAACAGAAAGCTGAAAAGAGCTCCTTCTTATTTTACAAAAGTTTGTAAATAGTTAAACAAAAACAAGTAACGCAGTATTACTGTTATATTTACAGTAGTTTTTAAAGTAGTTTAACTGAAATTGTTAAAGTTTATCGTCATGATAATAATATAAGAGTGTATAGTAATGGGCTTAACAATAAATCTATATCCGTCGTATTAATGCCAATTGGATTTAGTAATTTAGGATTGAGATATTAGGTACTTCCCTCGTTCCCAACTTCTATACATTGTATATAAACTGTGTGAAGGCCAATAGGCCCAATGTAGGCCCTACTGATATATTGCGTATTGTATATTATGAATATTATAATAAGGTCATTATCACAAGCCCACTAAAAATCCCTACCATAATTCATATTCTATAAACCGTCAATGGAGTGAGATGCAATGATTTGTATCAGCAGTTTGTGCACATTCATGAATTGAACACCATGGGATATAGGGAAGTGTGAGACGCGTACAGTTTACTCTTATGTTAATAAATTGAAATAAATATGACATATGATTAGGAACATTTTTATTACATTAGATATGCCTTCTGGGACTCTACCCGACAAAACCATATAACATATTGTATTATAGATATAGTGGGGCGAGCCACGAAAGTTAGCGAACTAAGCATACGGGTACCAATATCTCAATCGGTATGTCTGTACTCTGTCATTCTGTTGATCCGAATTTTTAAACGTTAATAACTCAGCTAATCCTTTATGTAATCTCACCAAACTTAGTACAAATGTTGTTTGGTAAAAGTTTACAAATTTTGGAAATTGAATTTGCGTGGGGTCTTCAGGACGAGCACAACTAGGCTAATGAAGGAGACGAGTATTGTTTTGACTATATACTCCTAAACAACCTGGTTTAGCATATTGGACAATATGTCATGTTATCCAATACTGATAATGATATGTTGTACAGGACGAACGTAATGAATTTTGCAGTGGATGCGAGTATTCTTCTGCCATAAATCAGCAATTTTCTCGCACAGTTTTGAGACTTTGAATAGTTATAAAGGTCGTCAGTCTGGTTTAAGGAAGAATTTCAGACAAAACAGGACGAGCGCAACGAGGCTAATAAAGGATATGAGTATGGTAAAACTAAAATTGTCATTCTTAATTAACTTGAATAACCCTACATAGTTATTAGGTTTACATAATGACAGTTAAAGCGTGTAAGGGCAAACTGAAATGGACTTCTGTTTTTTTTTACAAAAATTTAAACGCAAACTGAAAGCATCACTCATTGATATTTTGGGAATGACGGTTTTATCGTATCTCAAATAATGATTAGTGCACTTTCTTATATATGCTCTCGTGCTGCGCGTAGGCCCCACAACGTGTCCTTGTGTGCTAGCCTAGGCACTGGCTTGGTCAATGACTTTAGCTTGCTTCAAGAAATATTATTGGGCACGGCTGCCCTTGCCATGCCTTAGGCTCTATGGGGGAGAATGGAATCAGCGTATGAATTTACAAAGTTAATTATGTTTAAATCAATTAAAAATACATTTATTAACGCAAATCACTTGAAAACATAAAAAACTATAATGGAATGGGGTACATGGATTCCAGATATCTAATTTCTGTGCAAAATAACTTTAATCGTATGGTGCTAAATAATTAATTTCCATGGAGAGATCGTTCAAAATGACTCAACCATACAATTTAGCTGAATATATTAATTTAGATTATGGCTTCCGACACACACACACACACACACACACACACACCTACCTACACACACACACACACACACACCCACACACACACACACACACACCTACACAGACTTTTGAAAAACGGCCATAGTATAATTATATCAGTTCGCTGATGGCTCGCCATACGTGTCTCGCCCCACAGACCTACGTTTAATTCTCACTTAGTGATTCGGTTTTGTTGTTTGATACAGAAACTCAGTAATTATCTATATAGGTGGAAGATAATTCTAGAATCTTCGCAGGACCAGCTACATAGACTCGAGTTGGCTCTCAACCGAACCAGATCCATGCAGGAAACTCTTTCCGAGATAGTCGAGGCCGTTGACCAAGTATCAATGAGTGTCAATGAAGACCCCCCGGCGAACAGTGTTGGAAGTCTTAAGGAGCGAGTTTGCACCCTGACTAATGGTGAGTGTTTTTATAAACTGGTACATATTAATGTATTAATCACTATCTTTATGTTACTTGGGTTGTATCTGTATTGTTTGTTGTTTTTCTAAAAAAAATAGGCAATTAAAATAAATGCATTTAAAATTGAATATAAACTCCGGTTCCTTTACAGGAACTCGAGTCGCTAACACGCAGTTTAGGCTCACACTTTACGTTATTCGTAGGTATTCAATTACTAGACAACAAGGAAGAGGACATTGATTCGCTCTTTGATATGTTTGGAGAGTTGCTTGACAATCCGGTTTCTACTGAAGACCATTTATTTCATTACCAAGAATTGATCTCAGTAAACGCAAACTGGAAGTTAGTGCGGCGCCAGTTGCAGGAACGTTTACACGTGAGTCGTATGTGTTTATATTATATTATGTTTATTGTTTATTTCTCTTACAATTTTCATTTTCTTCAGTCCCAATTTCAAGAGTGACAGTTGCTCCTAAATCTCCGTGCGGGAGATAAAATGTCACAGAAATTCATATTAAATAAAATGTAAAATAAACATATAGGGGGGGGGGGGAAACTGGTCGCAATAAAAATTCATCCCTCGCCAGGGGAAATTGGACGCAAATAACAGCTGATTACTCTCAAAGGTGTTGTTGTTGTTAATAATTTCTCGTTAGGTTTTGGTATTAGGGATTGATACGGCCCCAGTTGCTCAGGCTGAATACCTAAGGACTGTGGTAAATCTAAGGTTGAGAGTAGGCTAGAGCTAAGGTCGCGAGTAGCGTGGAGGTGAGGAAGGGAGTAGCTTGCTTAGGTGGATGGTAGGAAAAACCCGGCTTTCTATTGGCTGTTATAAATAGCTTACATAGTTTAAACTAGCTAGTAGTTCCCCTGGTTGAGGAGATGGAAATCATGTACTGGGATAGGCTGCTAAGTTAACCCAGCAAAACAACTAAACTTTTAATTAATTATATTGATTACAGGCAAGACAAGGATTTGGAAGGAATTTTTAAATTTCATTAAAGGTTTACGTTTAATTAAACGAGTATCCGTTAATCCTGTTATATTGACAAATAAATTATATAGTTGTCTATAGTTATGAGCAAAATAATAAACTTTCAATAATATGTCATGACTTCAAATGCATCCACGAGTAGCGTGTTTTGATACGGGAATTAGCAAACGGAGGACTGCCAATTAGCGGGGGGGGGGGGGGGGGGGGGGGATTTCCAGCAATCCCGCAGTCGTGTACGCCCATCATGTGCAACACGTGCATGTACTGTAGTACAGTAGTACATACCGTGGTACTTGGAATATTTAGGTACCGAGTTCAAACCCCTATTAATTCCCTTGAATATTTTTTTGTTGTAAGATCGGTATTCAAGGAGACAGTTCGTGCGTTAGACGCGGACCTTTGCGCGATTTCGCGCTTGTTATTTATGGAATTGGCTGAATTAAATACGAATAATAATAATAATTTATGGGTCAGATGGAGAAATCCTGTTTGTTGGCCCATGTGAAGAATACCAGCCTTTCTGCCGTTATATTTCACTTTGCAGTTACCCCAATGTGAAGAATACCAGACTTTCTGCCGTTATATTTCACTTTGCAGTTACCCCCATGTGAAGAATACCAGGTTTTCACCAAAAAAACCACAGGTTACAGAAGGGCTGAATCTAACCAAAACAATAAACGAATTAGTATATGTACAGGTTAAGACAGAAATAAGCGCTATAAAACACTTAATAAAGATAAATTAAAAAAAAATTAAAAATCTTCATATATAAAATTCCAATAAAAAGTCGACCGAAAAGTGAAATCCTGGTATTCTTCACATGGGCGTGTTTGTTTTCCATAATATATATAATTAATTATTATTATTATTATTCTTAAACCGCTGTTATTGTTCTTATTAAGTACCGCCTAGAACTTGAACAAACACAAACACTTGAGTAACAAACACATTATCGTGTCTCGTGTCTCGTCGTACAACTTCAGATTGGCCTTGATGTTTATTAATAGTATTAGTATTAGACCACACAAACAGTATTATTAATGTATATTTAATTTAATTACATGTTTAATTACGTGGAAGTCTGTTGGACTTCTTTAAGACATTGTCTCAACGCCATCTGTGCCAGTAGAATGCTTCTTTTCGTTTGCTCTATACCAATTCTATTGCCCATGTAAGCTAAGCGAAGCTTCCGATCCAAATCCTTTATGGTTTCCAGAATGTCAAAGTATCGTTTCATTATAGAAACCCCGCTTTTCGCAACAGAAACCTCTATCTTTTCCAGAGACATGCCAATATTTGCCCCAGAAATATCGCCGCTCGCTATACCAACGCCGCCACCATTCCCCACAGTTCTTCGTGTCCTATTGTCTCCTCTAGGATTACCACCGCCACCCACATCTCCCGTATTGGTTACGGGTCTGGGACTTACATCTTTCTCTGGGAATAAACTCCAGCCACTTTTAACCGCGGGACTGGTCACTGTGGGCGGAGTATTTATAACACCTCCCCTTAGCGAAGTCTTCAGGAACTCACGCTTTGCAGGCAGGTCCGTAACAAACGCCCCAGCAGTATTGTGGGTCTCCCTTGAGGAGACACCGACCGAATTTGATCCAATACGTACCTCCTGTAAACCATTATATTTCGAGTCCAAATTGAAGTGTGACGTCACTAATTCTGATTTTATATCTTCCTTTTTCGTATTGCAATGTTTCGATTCTTCGATATCGTTCTTAATTTCCAAAGTCAGTCCTTTGACGTCATCAGACGCGATTAGCTTTCGTCGCCTCGACCTGCCACGAACAGTGTGGTGTTGTACGTCCGGAAATTTGG
Organism: Nemertoderma westbladi; assembly: GCA_032718475.1. Lineage (NCBI taxonomy): Eukaryota > Metazoa > Xenacoelomorpha > Nemertodermatida > Nemertodermatidae > Nemertoderma > Nemertoderma westbladi. Next base: position 11,505 of record JAUCBJ010002886.1, on the reverse strand, counting down.
TTGGCACAGCGGACTTCTTGAGTCTCCCGAACTCTGTGTTATCGCATACGAAGTCCTTGGTTCCGAAATGTTTGGCGCACACAGAACCGGAGGGTTTAATAGTTCGGGTGGGTTGGCCGAATATCGCCGTGTTCCAAGCGGAATTCATTTCCGGATCCCGTGGGTAGGAGAACATTCGAGTTGCGTAGCCATTCATTGAGCACCCCGGAACCAAACAATAGCGGACCATTATTATTATATATTATAATAGAGGCTGGGGTAATGTAATAATGAATCCTAAATAATATTAGTAGTTTTGGGAAAATATTTACACTTTATTACCAGGTAAAAAATAAATGTTTATTTCTGTTATTATGTTTTATAAAATATAAAATGAATAACGTGGGACTGATTTATGCGGTTCTCTTTACATATTGTTATTGAATTAGGTTGGACTGGGGTGAATAAATCCACATCATGCAATATACAAACAAAGCACTCCCATCCACAGTAAAATGTAACAAACGAATTCAAGCTATTATTTAAATTAATATAATATCAATGAATTAATAATGTATATCCTGTGCGTCTGGAATTACATTACCTATAAGTATAATCAGAGGATTAAACAATTACAATATTAAATGAGGTTTATAATTAATTGTTTGTACGTATGACCTTGTGTTACATACACTGTACCCGTACTTATATAGCCTGTAATATGGAGTTACGGTATATTATTCGCTAGCAGTCAACATAGGAACGCTAATTATTCTTAACTACTACTGAAATACTGCAACACTGCCAAATATTCCCTATTGTTTACTCTGTTACTATGGGCAACATGGCCTTGTGGACCTTCTAGGGCATAGCTAGGCAGGCAGAATGGATAGCTGAATACGAGTTTATTTGATTGGCTGAAATAACTAATGAATACAATTTGTTCCTTCCGCAATGGTGAACTCTTTGCTTTTTGCAGTTACTATTATGGCATTATCATACATGGATTGTTATTCACATATATTATTGGTTATCCGTTATATCATACATTGTTTTTCATATTTAATTGGTATTTTATGTTTATTATAGAATGTTGTCTCCCTTGTTGTTCTCACATTATTTATGTCCAAAACTCAGTATTTGGTAATGAGACTACTAAGTTTAATAATATATTATGTATGTTAACAACTCAAAATTCCTATTTCATCACACGATTTATCAATTAACCCATACTATACAATGCAGCGGTGAAAAAAACGCCCTGGGATTAGGGGTCGTAAAGTCTGGTGGGGCCGTGCCCTGGTATAGGCTATTCATTGTGGAGTTTATAGTGGAGTCTACACCGATACCATTTTATGATGACACAGACCCCCCCCCCCCCCCCCCCCCTGGCTGAGTTGGCTGATGATCCCGACCGGTGTTTGTCTCGTGTTCTAATACGCGTCGCCGCGTCCGCCCAGCGTGATGGAATAGACTGAAGGCCGAAGGCCGTTTAAATAACAGAGTTCGTTTATCGACTGATTAATGTCTGATATATAAGTACCGGTATAATACAGCACAATCAGTATAGCACAATAATAGCAGTAACGACGACGGTTTAAACCGTTTGACTTCAACACTGATTAATAGCCAACTGAACTATAATTAACATCGAGTAACGGTTATATACTTATTGCTTACAAGGTTTCACCTCTACCTACTTGACCTACCAATAGATGCGCGCTAATTGATGGTGTGCTGCCCCACCATTGGTTGGTTTACCCTTCGGCCACTCCCTATCTCCTTTGGCCCTATGCTGGCTTCCCCCTGAGATATGTTGCTATCTCTCTCCAACTGGCACTATATTGCCCTGTTTCCTTCTGGTATGCAATATTATGTTGGATAATATTGCATACTTAATCGTAATTCGTGAATCAGGATTCCCCACCTTCTCACTGGGTGGTGCGGCGGATTGGATTCGCTAACAATATTGCTTCTTGATATTTGAAACGCAACTATTTCGACCAACCGACGAAGTGATGATTGAGCCAGAATGTTCGATTCTGGCTTTCAACTCTTTATTTGCAAGCGATTTAAGAAGCGTCTTATGAAATCTCACTCTTCGCAACGTGATCATTCCTCAAGCCGGTTTGTATCATTATAAAAGCCCGCATGCGAGGATTCCAAATATGAAACTATGCAAGAATTTCATTAAGAAACAACCGTGATATGAATAGATACAGTGGTAGGGTAATGCTCCCCACGCAGTGAAAAAATATTAACGGAGACTGTTGGGGCTAGAACCAGGCACATAGGTTTCAATGTCAGCGTGGTAGTTCCTCTGGTAAATCTCAGGACTAAGCTGAGCTAACACCGCCTACTGCATGTAATGATAAATTCTTAATGGGTGCTCCGTGGTCTTGGTCACAACACACGCGGCTGGCGAGAAGCGGAACTTTAAAACTTAGTTACCGGGTTCGAGCCTCTGCCTCTATAGGATCGCAAAGATTTGTTTATATAGTGTTACGAAATAAATTGAACTGTATAATTTTACTATGATGCTTCCATAGTTACTGCAATACAAATTACATTACTCTTCAACTCATGATGCTGCCTTACTCAATGTTAAATAATTTAGTGTTCTCGAATATTTATTACTTAAGTAGAGAGTGCCGCTTATCTACATAAACCAATATTGGATATTGAGTTCCGTTTTGGAGTATGAATGCCCCGCAGACACTAAATTTGCAATAACTTTTGAGTGTATACATGGATTTTTCTCAAAATACGTGCAAACCCTTTCTACGTAAAATTTAAGAAATTCCATCAAAAATATTTTATTTTACTTTTTTGCCGGGAAAAAAGTAATATCAATACAATCTTATGGGTTACTTTTTTTCCTAGGGAAAAACGTGAAAATTTTTCTCCCGATTTTGGGGTATATTCGAGCGAAAAACTAACAATTTAAGAATATACGTACTTTATTTACTTCAAGTATTGACTGTCATTTTTAGCTATAGGGACAGTGTTATCTTATAGCCGGCCAAAAGTAAAGTAAATCAACTCCCTCTTTTCAGTTTCGCTAGCGAGAAACTGCGGGTAACGGCTGAAAATGTCTAGAACAAGTATTTGTGATGGCGTTGTTCGTGTAAGATGCACCAGTTTGTCACAATATTTATGGTTACACATAAGTTTCTATGGTAACTAATATTTGCATTATTAACTCGAGGTTGTTAATGTTTTATTCTACTGTTTAGGAAACTAGAAAAGCTTTGGATAAGATTAATCAACTGGAAACTTGTATCAACGAAGCTGAAACTTTCCTAAATGAAATATTCACTGTAGCACTCAAAACCAACACGTCTGGTATGGATGCAGCGGCGCTAAAGGCCCATTTAGATTCTTTGGTTAAACTGGCCGAAGATGACGTGTATACGGATAAGGTATGGTTGGACCATATAATTTTATTTTATTAATTGCACATATTTAATATTTTATTATATCAATTTTAGTATTTTGTGTTCGGTTTGTTTTTAGTTTTTTTTCTCAGTTTACCATGAAAATGAACAAATCTTTATAGTGTTATAATAACTATTTACATCATTATGTGCAAAGTAGCACTTTTCAGCGTTACGACCCGAGTTTATTTATGTACCGAGCGAGCGCAGCGAGGGAGGTTTACTTAAATAAACAAGGGTCTTTAAAGCTGAAAAGTGACCTTTGCAAGCAGGTCCCGCCCACGAAAAGTGAAAAAAAATATTAAAAACTTTGAGTGGTCATAACTTTTGAACCAATGGACCAATTGTGACCATCGATAGCTCATTCGAACAAGCTCGACAAACTCTGCAACATATATAAAATATGTATATATTAATATATATAAAATTAAGATTCAAAGGTTTTTTTAATGGCCATATTTATACGTAAAATACCTTCTGCTTCTGTAGAGTATTTTGTATACTTTGCCTGAAACAAGAAGTGTATACTAACTGTGACTCAACGTGCAAGGTGATCTACACTTACAATGCGGAGAAGCAATGTGATTTCTGAGATAGTAAAGGTGGCCTGGTCTTTCAACTATATTAACGACATAAGTTAGGCCTCTGGTGGATTTGGGTGCACGTTTAAAACTGCATGTCGAAAAAATCGATAATATTAGTATAATACTAGACTGTAAAGATACAGTTGCTGCAATCTTCAAACTAGTTTATGTGGATCCATTTTACTCTTAAAGTAAAGCCTATGTATTAGGATTATCCTTTCAGGTACATCACTGCTTATCTATATTACTTTTGTCTGGAAAATAATACAAGCCTCCAAATTGTTAAATATATTATTTTGAGATAAAAATGTAGAGTTTGGATTGTAACTTTCAAGTTCTGCCAAAAATTTGCCAACGCCGTCTTTATATTGTAATGATGCAAATCACATAATCATTTACTTTGTCTTCCAGAAAAATAAGTCTTTACCGATTAGTGGTTATTCAAATTAGTTCTATGAGATAAAATGTGAGTGTTTGACATAAGCAATGTAGAGTTTGGATTTGGTAGAGTTTGGAAAATGCAAATTATAGATCCAAACTCGACCATATTCATGACCAAACTCAACATTGTGCAGTTAAGCAGTTCGAAACTCTACTATCTTAATTGCCAAACAAATTATCACTGTTGTAAGCAGTGTGATATTGAGAGGGAAGTTTAAATTTGAAACTGAATTCTAAAACTTTAATTATTATTTTTAATAATTGATTCTGACTGCTGAAACATTCTATAGTCTGTATGTAGCAGGGGTCAGTAATTTATAATCTATTTAAACAAAATTATAAATTAATAGTTACTGTTGAACAGAGCCGGTTTGTCTATCGACCAGTTCAGACTGAAGCAGTTTCTGTTTTAAAGAGTTGCAGTTTGGCTTACTGCCAGATATGATTGATTGATTTATTGATTCGTTTTAATTCCTGTACAAAACATGTAAAAAGGAATATACATACTGATACTATAAACAATAAACCATACATGATAAGCATACAACATTTTGTACCGGTACAACAATTAAGCATTCAATTTAAATCTGAAATAAAATAATTAAAAATAATTAATTATAGCAACTTTCAATAAACGGTATGCAGTTCATATGTTAAAACGGGATAAGTTATAGATCAAAATATAAATAATCATAATTAATTAATTGTAGGTTGATTCTCTTTTATGGTTCATAAATATTTGGTTCATAAAATAATTTAGTAAAATATAATAAAAATAATTTAAGTAAAAACAAACATAGTAAAAGGGTCTAATTACATATAGAGGAAAACAATCACCATTAATTAAATAAAACATTTAGTTTGTTTATAAAATAATATGGGTAAAAACACTAAAAGCTGTGGGTAAAGTTCATCAAGGTTTATTTATGTAAGCAAATATGTAGGAATTGTACCGCTTATCAAATATCGCATAGCAGTAGGAATAAATGAGTCACTAAAACGTTTCGAGTTCGTATAGCTGGTAAAATATATTCACTTCTGGTAGCAGGAGCTGATTTGTTAATCACAAGCTGTTCATGTAGTGGGTGGTTCGAATCCTGTACAATTTTATTTACAAAATCGACATATTGCTTTTCAAAGGCAACATTTATTAACGAAATATAGAGTTTCTGTTTTAAAGAGTTGCAGTTTGGCTTACTGCCAGATATTTAGATACCGGTAGATTACTTACGGGCTGGTTGTGGTATATGATATATGTAAAAGCTTTTGCGTAATTAGCCGGTTATTATCCCCGTAAAGTACTCTGTGGTTGGTTTACCAGGCATAAAAAGGCCGTGTCCTTGCTGTACTGGTGTTTTGGAGGACATAAAAGCCATTTCTTCTGTATTTGTACTTTAGAGGACATAATCTGCAATTTCGTGACGTAAAAAGCTCGATACTCTTGAAAACAGTGTCGCTACCATGACGACGGCTAACGGCTGATATTGCCACGTTGCCCCATAGCCCTGCTTTCTGTATCTACCAATAGGATTTGAGTTGGTTTTGATTTTGACCTATCACAGATCTACTGAACTGAATTTCCTATCTGTATGCTCATTCTCTGTGGTGGGTGAGATCTTTGTAGAATAAGGGTAGCTGGTATTCTTATAGTTTTTCTTTTCAGTTTTTAGTGTTGTTGGTGATTCTAAGCCAGGAAGAACGGCTTTAGCCTTACACTAGTAGGCTTAATTATAAGGACATATATCCGTTATCTGCATTTATCACAACATAACATACCATACCTAATCAAACAACCTGTGCATACTTTATATTGTTATACTGCTATTTACTGTCAGTTCTTCATAATATGGTTGATGAATTATTATATTTGGAATAACGATAAATAACCCCGAAACCCAATATTCTTGATATACCGAAGGTAAGAGAGAAGGGTTACATATAACAATTGTGACTTATGTTAAAGTGGTTTGAAGTGAATCTAATGTTATTTGATAGACCCTACATGATTCGGTCCGTGTTCCTTTTATATGTGACTAAAATCAGTGAAGATCGGCAGATTAGTGTGCAGTATTGTGCAGCATTGTGTATGAGTGAGACTGATAACGAAGCATTTCCTAAAGAATGCGCCATATATGTGAATTGTAACTAAGCCATATCGTTGTGAGTAGTTTAAGTCATAACTCTGTTTATATAGATAGAGCGCCACGTCCTAAAGGAACTGTTAATATTCCCCGAAGGTGAATAATATTGTCAGAGATTATATAATACTGTCAGTCGAATAATACATTAGGCTTACATAGCAATACGATTAAGCTGTCGAAATCAATCTCCCGGGTATATCCAACGGGTGAATGATCGCGCACAGATTGGTTTCAACTAGTGTAGTGAATCAAATACTTGTCATAGGCTAAAAGCGAATTATTATCTAGAAGACATCCTAATTTGGCGGGTTAAACTGCCAAAGGTCTGAAAGCGCGAACAATAACGGATATATTGTCTGTATTGCAGTGTAGGCACTAAATACAGTTTAATATTGTTCTGGTAAGAACAATAACGGATATAGCTTCTTTATTGCAGTAAGTAATAAAGTTGAAAGTACCGGTTGACCGGTAAACCTGAACTGGTACTTCTGTAGGTCAGTAGGCCCAACTGCCAGAACCGGTACTGCCGTAAGTCCGTAGGTCCAACTGCCAGAACCGGTACTTCTGTAGGTCCGTAGGCCCAACTGTCCTAACCGGTACTTCCTGTATAAGTACATTAGTATTATTCGAATTTGATAATTATATACCGGTAGGTCTTAGTACTTAATCAGGGAACGGCCGCCCTGGTTTTTTATTGAGATTTTACTTGTTTCTGTCGGTTTTATTTGTTTGTAGGCCAGTATTGAACAGAAGGCGTGTAAGCCTGATCAGATTGTACAGACAATTTGTAGGCTGAGCTGTTGTCTGATTGTTGTTAAGTCTGAACGGATTGCAGTGTGTGTAGATCATCTGTCCGATAAAGAACGGTTAGGAAGTAGGGGCAGCCAATGCTGTAAGGTAAACCCCCAACTAAAGAATAAGTCGTACTACTGGGTTAGAACGCATACTACCTAATCATTTCGGAGTCTGCATGTCCTGTAGTTTATTTAGGCTTGAGAGTAGTCTGCCATCGTTTAGTCTGTACTTTGTTTGTGTAAGTCTGTACGGGTAGCGTATAATATTTATTCAGATAATTTGTAGGCTGGATAGTTGTCTGGCTGTTATTAGGTCTGAACGGATTGTAGTGTGTGTAGAGCCTTGTCCGATAAAGAACGGTTAGGAAGTAGGGGCAGCGAATGCTGTAAGGTAAACCCCCAACTAAAGAATAAGTCGTACTACTGGGTTAGAACGCATACTACCTAATCATTTCGGAGTCTGCATATACCGTAGTTTGTTTAGGCTTGATAGTAGTCTGTCAGTGTTCGGTCTGCATTTTGTTTGAGTGGTTTGTACGCGTAGCGTAATATTTATTATTCAGAGTTTATGCGATTATTCGCAACATTCATTCCCCAAGTTTGTTCCTACAGTAATTGTGTTTGTTATACATACCGCTATAGTTAAATTAACCCCGGTACTACACGGGCTGCTTGGCGTAGGTAAAGACTGGTGATTTTGTGCACCGGTCACTCCAGCAGATGCCGTGGTTCTTTTAGCTGTTCAAGTATATTTAACTACTGATTATATGTTGTACAAGTACTCGTACCTAATTTAGGGTTTAGTGTACAGTGCTTTCCGAGAGTAATTAGTGTAGGCATTATATTTGTGTTGTAAAGTGGTTGATAGGCACGTTCGATTAGCTCTATTAACTTCTAGGTAGGAACACTCCGTGATACATAACGTAGTACCTATAGCGATACGGCTATAGGTCGTCAGGCGGTGGTATTTTCCTATCTGGACAACGCAGTGTATTTACTACTACTTATTATTTTCAAATACCGTAGTACCCTGTCCGTTGTAATAACCAGATTCTAACCCTTTGTTAGGCTGGTTTGTAGACTTCTTGTAAAATTACCCTGAAAATTCGTATTTTGTGTTTTTTGTAAATTTTTGTGTTTATTTAGAGATTGTAATCTCACCCGAATTGTACGTAATTTGTAGTATTAAGTAACTTAGGTAAATTAGCATTATTTGTTTTAGTGTCCTATAAGTAACACTTCACTGAAAGCGCACCGCTTTGTGTAGTGATTACTCCCCAGAAATAATAACATTTATTTCAACATTGACAAAACCCATTAAACGGGTATATATATATTATAAATCAACTCAAACGATTTATAAATAGTAGGCCTGCCATACAACAATTAGGTCTCAATATCAGTTGGACTACTGCTTAAATAACGGTAATAAAGTAAGTTAAAGTAACCAAGTAACCCTTAAAATTCAGAAATTCAATTATTCTAAAATAATTGACATACCGGTATTTACAATAGGCTTATTATATTTATTTCTATAAATTTTAGGTTGAAATCATACCGGTATTCTGTAATTAATTCTAGTCTAGAATTATATAAACTACAAACTGTAAACTGTATACCGGTATTCCCGATAGGCCTATTATATATTTATATATATTTGTACTAAAATTATACCGGTATTCTGTGATAAACCTAGTCTGTAATAATACTTATATAGTTATATATACTATAAGCATACCGGTATTCTAATATATTATATATATATCACGCTACACTGAGTAGCAGTATCGATAATTAATTACTAGGCTAACAGTTAATACTGAATTACTAGACTTGCTTAGACTGTAATATAGCAGTAGGCATCCAACTGTACAAACAAACATGTCTGACACAAGGCAAACTCTGTCAGATAGTCTCCTAGAAACAACAGTCTGTTTATCAGATAGGAGTATAGAGAATCCCAGACCGAGGTCTGAAACCCCTCCTACTGTAAGAAAGACAACCCCTACAGTAGCTGTGTCAGAACCTAGGTTAGTAGAAGCAATTTCGCAATTCGCGAAGTTAGTGAAGCGCCGTAGGTCTATCATCGGTACTCGGGCCCAAGTTAAGCGGGATCAAGAAGCAGCTGCCAAACAGCAGCAACCTCCTAGCCAAGAACCTAGTTGTCAGCGGCCCGAGAGCTCCAGTAGTTCGGATACTGTTGAGCGGACGCCCGAACGCGGAGCGAAGATGGCGGATACGGTTTATGATGAACGGCCAACCTATGAAGAATCAACCGACACCACTTCTTCTCAAGAAGAAAGCGAAGGGACAGCGGAGGGGCCGCGAAAGAGAGATGCCATTGACATCTATCTGTCAGACTATCAACGCTTTGTAGGAGATGAAGAGTTGAGGAGAAGGCTGGAGGGGCTTAGCCCTAATAGTGAAGGAACCAAGCTTGTGTTGGATGCCATCGATGCGGAAATGTTAGCTGCGAACCAAGCTAAATTTGATGAACTCCTCCGCATCACTAGAGTCCAAGAAGAGCAAGTAAAGAAAAAACTTATAGAAGACAGAAAGGCAGCGGCAGTAGCAGCAGCAGTGGCAGAAGCTGAAAGAAAAGCGGCCGAAGCGGAAAGAAAAGCGGCAGCTGCAGCAGTAGAAGCCGAAAGAAAAGCGGCCGAAGCGGAAAGAAAGGCGGCAGAGGCAGTAGCAGAAGCAGAACGGAGAGCGGCTGAAGAAACCACCCAACTAGAATTGGAAAACATTCAGGAGAATCAAGACTGCATAAATAAACAGTTAACAGCTAGTAATATGCAGATGATGAATCGATCTACTCCCAAAAGACAGGGATATACATCATCTGAGGAAGGCGATACCACCGATACTGAAGGCAAAGGAAATAGATCTCACCTAAGCAGACGTAAAAGAACATTCCACCGTCAGAAATTGCCTGATTTGCCTCCAGCTGTTAGAAGGCAACTAAATAACACCAACTTAGGTAGTACAGAGCCCACAGACCAAATAATTCAAATAGAAAGACTCCCTACTATAGTAGATGAGCCTGAAATAATTGGGCCTGTTCTTGAAATCACCCCTTCGGTGATAGACACACCTGTGCTCCCTGAAACTACCTCTAAATTCCCTCTGCATAGCACTAAGCTACCTGTGCCCCGTAGAACTGCCCAGGAGACAGTTCAGGTCCTGGACCCCGAGCGAAATATTCATGGTTTGTCGCCCGTTGTCCCTCGTCCGCCCGCTACAACGTTGGCGACTCCCGCTTCGGCGGTCGAATGGGTGGACGAGAGACGGCGGGGGATGGATCTCCTGCTCGGGCAGATGCAGGAGACTGTTCAGCAATTCAAGGGCACAGTAAGGGAAAGTAGACTAGAGTTGCAAGAAGTGCAGCAAAATATCGCGCTAGAACGTGATAAATTAGTAAATTTACAAAAGGGTATACCACCACCCCTTGTAACAATGTGTCAACCTGTTAGGTCTGAAGTATCTCATGCGCAAGGTGTGGAGCCTACACGCATCTATACTGCTAGCGAAGTAGAAACTCCTATAGTAAACCCTATTAAGGGTAATTATAAACCTGTTGATAATGATATCTCATCTAGACTTATAATAATCCGAGAAACTTATATACCGATAATTCTCTATTCAATAATACGATGGCTCAAGAAAGTTTTACGCGTCAAATGGCTAGAACCGAAGCCCGGCAAGCGGTGAAGGTGGGAGAGATCGTCAAGTTCAATGGAGATGAGATGAAATGGTTACCTTTTAATGAATATTACAAAGATAACATACAGAACTCTGTACTATCTAATGGAGAGAAACTTAGATTCCTCATCGAGTGCTTGGAAGGATCTCCCAAGTTAATGGCGTTAAAGTTTATTGGACATCCAGACGGATTAAGACAAGTTTGGGATACACTAAACATCAGGTATGGTAATAGGAATAACATAGCTGGGTATTTGTATGCAAAGTTGGTAGCGCCCCGAAAGTTTATTAGCAACGGGATTATAGAGTTTTCCGATGAAATTCAGGAGATCTGCAGACAATTAGATTGGCTAGGTAAGTCTCATGAGTATCAGAGTGCTATGGTTATTAGAGCAGTGGCTTCTACTTTACCGAAGGGTGGAGTAGG
>JAUCBJ010002885.1:0-34083 GCA_032718475.1 Nemertoderma westbladi | reverse complement strand
TCCCCAATTAAATGTCTTACCTTTCAATTTCGTAAAAGATAGACTTCATGATTCTCTACAGGCCACCAAAATTTCAGCTCAGGAAAATGAGGCCTTCCCGAGAAATTTAACATTTTCTAAAAACCACATGATCTGTCGTAGCTGACGTCAGACTGCATGATTTTTCACCAAACTTTACAAACTTTCTAAACTTTCTCTCTACTACTTACTTACTAAGTTTGGTTCAATTCCGAACCAGCGATGCCGAGAAATTCGCGTTCAAACATTTACCAGACAGACGGACAGACAGACAGACAGACGGACGTGCCCCATTTGCCCTATATGAACCGTATGCCAAGGCTCGCCGACTACGTGTCTCGCCCCACATGATCATATTATACAAAAATCTATTATGCCGATGTACTGTTAATATTGCATAACTAAAATCTGCAATTTGGGTACCTCGGTCCGCGGACCAGAAGGCAGTATAATGCACCCTCACCAAACTTCCTTCCTTTACTTCCATTCCCCCACCCCGTCCTTCCTTCACCTCCAGACATTCCCTTTACTTCCACCCCCCCGACACCCTCACCAAACTTCCTTCCCTTACTTCCATTCCCCCACCCCGTCCGACCTTCCCTCTCCAGACTACTTCCCTTTACTTCCACCCCCCCCCCCCCCGACATTCCCTCACCAAACTTCCTTCCCTTACTTCCATTCCCCCACCCCGTCCGTCCTTCACCTCCAGGCATTCCCTTACTTCCACCCCCACCCCCGACATTCCCTCACCAAACTTCCTTCCCTTACATCCATTCCCCCACCCCGTCCGTCCTTCACCTCCAGGCATTCCCTTACTTCCACCCCCACCCCCGACCTTCCCTCACCAAACTTCCTTCCCTTACTTCCATTCCCCCACCCCGTCCGTCCTTCACCTCCAGGCATTCCCTTACTTCCACCCCCACCCCCCGACCTTCCCTCACCAAACTTCCTTCCTTTACTTCCATTCCCCACCCGTCCTTCCTTCACCTCCAGTCATTCCCTTACTTCCACCCCCACCCCCGACCTTCCCTCACCAAACTTCCTTCCCTTACTTCCATCCCCCACCCCGTCCGTCCTTCACCTCACAGTCATTCCCTTACTTCCACCCCCACCCCCGACCTTCCCTCACCAAACTTCCTTCCTTTACTTCCATTCCATTCCCACCACCCGTCCTTCCCTCACCACCACGTCATTCCCTTACTTCCACCCCCACCCCCCGACCTTCCCTCACCAAACTTCCTTCCTTTACTTCCATTCCCCCACCCCCGACCTTCCCTCACCTCCACGTCATTCCCTTACTTCCACCCCCACCCCCGACCTTCCCTCACCAAACTTCCTTCCTTTACTTCCATTCCCCACCCCGTCCGTCCTTCACCTCCAGTCATTCCCTTACTTCCACCCCCACCCCCGACCTTCCCTCACCAAACTTCCTTCCCTTACTTCCATTCCCCCACCCCGTCCGACCTTCACCTCCAAACGGCATTCCCTTACTTCCACCCCACCCCCGACCTTCCCTCACCAAACTTCCTTCCCTTACTTCCATTCCCCCACCCCGTCCGTCCTTCACCTCCAGGCATTCCCTTACTTCCACCCCCACCCCCCGACCTTCCCTCACCAAACTTCCTTCCTTTACTTCCATTCCCCCACCCGTCCTTCCTTCACCTCCAGTCATTCCCTTACTTCCATCCCCACCCCCGACCTTCTCTCACCAAACTTCCTTCCTTTACTTCCATTCCCCACCCCGTCCTTCCTTCACCTCCAGGCATTCCCTTACTTCCACCCCACCCCCCACCTTCCCTCACCAAACTTACTTCCTTTACTTCCATAACCCACCCCATCCGTCCTTCACCTCCAGTCATTCCCTTACTTCCACCCCCACCCCCGACCTTCTCTCACCAAACTTCCTTCCTTTACTTCCATTCCATTCCCCCACCCGTCCTTCCTTTACCTCCAGTCATTCCCTTACTTCCACCCCACCCCCCGACCTTCCCTCACCAAACTTCCTTCCTTTACTTCCATTCCCCCACCCCGTCCTTCCTTTACCTCCAGTCATTCCCTTACTTCCACCCCCACCCCGACCTTCTCTCACCAAACTTCCTTCCTTTACTTCCATTCCCCACCCCGTCCTTCTTCACCTCCAGTCATTCCCTTACTTCCACCCCCACCCCCGACCTTCTCTCACCAAACTTCCTTCCCTTACTTCCACCCCCACCCCCGACCTTCTCTCACCAAACTTCCTGTTCCCTTACTTCCACCCCCACCCCGACCTTCCCTCACCAAACTTCCTTCCTTTACTTCCATTCCCCACCCCGTCCTTCCTTCACCTCCAGTCATTCCCTTACTTCCACCCCCACCCCCGACCTTCCCTCACCAAACTTCCTTCCCTTACTTCCATTCCCCCACCCCGTCCGTCCTTCACCTCCAGTCATTCCCTTACTTCCACCCCCACCCCGATCTTCTCTCACCAAACTTCCTTCCTTTACTTCCATTCCCCACCCCGTCCTTTCTTCACCTCCAGTCATTCCCTTACTTCCACCCCACCCCCGACCTTCCCTCACCAAACTTCCTTCCCTTACTTCCATTCCCCACCCCGTCCTTCCTTCACCTCCAGTCATTCCCTTACTTCCACCCCCACCCCCGACCTTCTCTCACCAAACTTCCTTCCTTTACTTCCATTCCCCCACCCCGTCCTTCCTTCACCTCCAGTCATTCCCTTACTTCCACCCCCACCCCCGACCTTCCCTCACCAAACTTCCTTCCTTTACTTCCATTCCCCACCCCGTCCTTTCTTCACCTCCAGTCATTCCCTTACTTCCACCCCACCCCCGACCTTCCCTCACCAAACTTCCTTCCTTTACTTCCATTCCCCACCCCGTCCTTCCTTCACCTCCAGTCATTCCCTTACTTCCACCCCCACCCCCGACCTTCCCTCACCAAACTTCCTTCCCTTACTTCCACCCCCACCCCCGACCTTCCCTCACCAAACTTCCTTCCTTTACTTCCATTCCCCACCCCGTCCTTCCTTCACCTCCAGTCATTCCCTTACTTCCACCCCCACCCCCGACCTTCCCTCACCAAACTTCCTTCCTTTACTTCCATTCCCCACCCCGTCCTTCCTTCACCTCCAGTCATTCCCTTACTTCCACCCCCACCCCCGACCTTCCCTCACCAAACTTCCTTCCCTTACTTCCACCCCCACCCCCGACCTTCCCTCACCAAACTTCCTTCCTTTACTTCCATTCCCCACCCCGTCCTTCCTTCACCTCCAGTCATTCCCTTACTTCCACCCCCACCCCCGACCTTCCCTCACCAAACTTCCTTCCCTTACTTCCACCCCCACCCCCGACCTTCCCTCACCAAACTTCCTTCCTTTACTTCCATTCCCCACCCGTCCTTCTTCACCTCCAGTCATTCCCTTACTTCCACCCCCACCCCCGACCTTCCCTCACCAAACTTCCTTCCTTTACTTCCATTCCCCACCCCGCCCGTCCTTCACCTCCAGTCATTCCCTTACTTCCACCCCCACCCCCGATCTTCCCTCACCAAACTTCCTTCCTTTACTTCCATTCCCCCACCCCGTCCTTCCTTCACCTCCAGTCATTCCCTTACTTCCACCCCCACCCCCGACCTTCCCTCACCAAACTTCTTCCCTTACTTCCACCCCACCCCCGACCTTCCTCACCAAACTTCCTTCCTTACTTCCACCCCACCCGTCCTTCTTCCCTCCAGTCATTCCCTTACTTCCACCCCCACCCCCGACCTTCCCTCACCAAACTTCCTTCCTTTACTTCCATTCCCCACCCCGCCCGTCCTTCACCTCCAGACATTCCCTTTACTTCCACCCCCACCCCCCGACCTTCCCTCACCAAACTTCCTTCCCTTACTTCCACCCCCACCCGTCCGTCCTTCACCTCCAGTCATTCCCTTACTTCCACCCCCACCCCCGACCTTCCCTCACCAAACTTCCTTCCTTTACTTCCATTCCCCCACCCCGTCCTTCCTTCACCTCCAGTCATTCCCTTACTTCCACCCCCACCCCCGACCTTCTCTCACCAAACTTCCTTCCTTTACTTCCATTCCCCACCCCGTCCGTCCTTCACCTCCAGTCATTCCCTTACTTCCACCCCCACCCCCGACCTTCCCTCACCAAACTTCCTTCCCTTACTTCCATCCCCCACCCCTCCGTCCTTCACCTCCAGTCATTCCCTTACTTCCACCCCCACCCCCGACCTTCTCTCACCAAACTTCCTTCCTTTACTTCCATTCCCCCACCCCGTCCTTCCTTCACCTCCAGTCATTCCCTTACTTCCACCCCCACCCCCCGACCTTCCCTCACCAAACTTCCTTCCTTTACTTCCATTCCCCCACCCCGTCCTTCCTTCACCTCCAGTCATTCCCTTACTTCCACCCCCACCCCCGACCTTCCCTCACCAAACTTCCTTCCTTTACTTCCATTCCCCACCCCGTCCTTTCTTCACCTCCAGTCATTCCCTTACTTCCACCCCCACCCCCGACCTTCCCTCACCAAACTTCCTTCCCTTACTTCCACCCCCGACCTTCTCTCACCAAACCTTCATGCATTCCCTTACTTCCACCCCCACCCCCGACCTTCCCTCACCAAACTTCCTTCCTTTACTTCCATTCCCCACCCCGTCCTTTCTTCACCTCCAGTCATTCCCTTACTTCCACCCCCACCCCCGACCTTCCCTCACCAAACTTCCTTCCTTTACTTCCATTCCCCACCCCGTCCTTTCTTCACCTCCAGTCATTCCCTTACTTCCACCCCCACCCCCGACCTTCCCTCACCAAACTTCCTTCCTTTACTTCCACCCCCCCGACCTTCTCTCACCAAACTTCCTTCCTTTACTTCCATTCCCCACTCCGTCCTTTCTTCACCTCCAGTCATTCCCTTACTTCCACCCCCACCCCCGACCTTCCCTCACCAAACTTCCTTCCTTTACTTCCATTCCCCACCCCGCCCGTCCTTCACCTCCAGTCATTCCCTTACTTCCACCCCCACCCCGATCTTCTCTCACCAAACTTCCTTCCTTTACTTCCATTCCCCACCGCGTCCTTTCTTCACCTCCAGTCATTCCCTTACTTCCACCCCCACCCCCGACCTTCCCTCACCAAACTTCCTTCCTTTACTTCCACCCCCCCCCGACCTTCTCTCACCAAACTTCCTTCCTTTACTTCCATTCCCCACTCCGTCCTTTCTTCACCTCCAGTCATTCCCTTACTTCCACCCCCACCCCCGACCTTCCCTCACCAAACTTCCTTCCTTTACTTCCATTCCCCACCCCGCCCGATCCTTCACCTCCAGACATTCCCTTTACTTCCACCCCCCCCCCCCGACATTCCCTCACCAAACTTCCTTCCCTTACTTCCATTCCCCCACCCCGTCCGTCCTTCACCTCCAGGCATTCCCTTACTTCAACCCCCCCCCCGACATTCCCTCACCAAACTTCCTTCCCTTACTTCCATTCCCCCACCCCGTCCGTCCTTCACCTCCAGGCATTCCCTTACTTCCACCCCACCCCCACCTTCCCTCACCAAACTTCCTTCATTTACTTCCATGCCCCCACCCCGTCCTTCCTTCACCTCCAGACATTCCCTTTGCTTCCACCCCCCCCCCCCCCTGACATTCCCTCACCAAACTTCCTTCCCTTACTTCCATTCCCCCACCCCGACCGTCCTTCACCTCCAGGCATTCCCTTACTTCCACCCCCACCCCCCGACCTTCCCTCACCAAACTTCCTTCCTTTACTTCCATTCCCCCACCCGTCCTTCCTTCACCTCCAGTCATTCCCTTACTTCCATCCCCACCCCCGACCTTCTCTCACCAAACTTCCTTCCTTTACTTCCATTCCCCACCCCGTCCGTCCTTCACCTCCAGGCATTCCCTTACTTCCACCCCGCCCCCCGACCTTCCCTCACCAAACTTCCTTCCTTTACTTCCATAACCCACCCCATCCGTCCTTCACCTCCAGTCATTCCCTTACTTCCACCCCCACCCCCGACCTTCTCTCACCAAACTTCCTTCCTTTACTTCCATTCCCCCACCCGTCCTTCCTTTACCTCCAGTCATTCCCTTACTTCCACCCCACCCCCGACCTTCCCTCACCAAACTTCCTTCCTTTACTTCCATTCCCCCACCCCCGACCTTCCCTCACCAAACTTCCTTCCTTTACTTCCATTCCCCCACCCGTCCTTCCTTTACCTCCAGTCATTCACTTACTTCCACCCCCACCCCGACCTTCTCTCACCAAACTTCCTTCCTTTACTTCCATTCCCCACCCCGTCCTTTCTTCACCTCCAGTCATTCCCTTACTTCCACCCCCACCCCCGACCTTCCCTCACCAAACTTCTTTCCTTTACTTCCACCCCCCCCCCGACCTTCTCTCACCAAACTTCCTTCCTTTACTTCCATTCCCCACTCCGTCCTTTCTTCTCCTCCAGTCATTCCCTTACTTCCACCCCCACCCCCGACCTTCCCTCACCAAACTTCCTTCCTTTACTTCCATTCCCCACCCCGCCCGTCCTTCACCTCCAGACATTCCCTTTACTTCCACCCCCCCACCCCCGACATTCCCTCACCAAACTTCCTTCCCTTACTTCCATTCCCCACCCCGCCCGTCCTTCACCTCCAGACATTCCCTTTACTTCCACCCCCCACCCCCGACCTTCCCTCACCAAACTTCCTTCCCTTACTTCCATTCCCCCACCCCGTCCGTCCTTCACCTCCAGGCATTCCCTTACTTCCACCCCCACCCCCGACATTCCCTCACCAAACTTCCTTCCCTTACTTCCATTCCCCCACCCCGTCCGTCCTTCACCTCCAGGCATTCCCTTACTTCCACCCCCACCCCCGACATTCCCTCACCAAACTTCCTTCCTTTACTTCCACCCCCCCCGACATTCCCTCACCAAACTTCCTTCCCTTACTTCCATTCCCCCACCCCGTCCGTCCTTCACCTCCAGGCATTCCCTTACTTCCACCCCCACCCCCGACATTCCCTCACCAAACTTCCTTCCTTTACTTCCATTCCCCCACCCGTCCTTCCTTCACCTCCAGACATTCCCTTTACTTCCACCCCCCCCCCCCCGTCCTTCACCTCCAGGCATTCCCTTACTTCCACCCCCACCCCCGACATTCCCTCACCAAACTTCCTTCCTTTACTTCCATTCCCCCACCCGTCCTTCCTTCACCTCCAGTCATTCCCTTACTTCCATCCCCACCCCCGATCTTCTCTCACCAAACTTCCTTCCTTTACTTCCATTCCCCACCCCGTCCGTCCTTCACCTCCAGGCATTCCCTTACTTCCACCCCACCCCCCACCTTCCCTCACCAAACTTCCTTCCTTTACTTCCATAACCCACCCCATCCGTCCTTCACCTCCAGTCATTCGCTTACTTCCACCCCCACCCCCGACCTTCTCTCACCAAACTTCCTTCCTTTACTTCCATTCCCCCACCCGTCATTCCTTTACCTCCAGTCATTCCCTTACTTCCACCCCACCCCCCGACCTTCCCTCACCAAACTTCCTTCCTTTACTTCCATTCCCCCACCCGTCCTTCCTTTACCTCCAGTCATTCCCTTACTTCCACCCCCACCCCGACCTTCTCTCACCAAACTTCCTTCCTTTACTTCCATTCCCCACCCCGTCCATTCTTCACCTCCAGTCATTCCCTTACTTCCACCCCCACCCCCGACCTTCTCTCACCAAACTTCCTTCCCTTACTTCCACCCCCACCCCCGACCTTCTCTCACCAAACCTTCACCTCCAGTCATTCCCTTACTTCCACCCCCACCCCGACCTTCTCTCACCAAACTTCCTTCCTTTACTTCCATTCCCCACCCCGTCCTTTCTTCACCTCCAGTCATTCCCTTACTTCCACCCCCACCCCCGACCTTCCCTCACCAAACTTCCTTCCTTTACTTCCATTCCCCACCCCGTCCTTTCTTCACCTCCAGGCATTCCCTTACTTCCACCCCCACCCCCGACCTTCCCTCACCAAACTTCCTTCCTTTACTTCCACCCCCCCCCCCCGACCTTCTCTCACCAAACTTCCTTCCTTTACTTCCATTCCCCACTCCGTCCTTTCTTCACCTCCAGTCATTCCCTTACTTCCACCCCCACCCCCGACCTTCCCTCACCAAACTTCCTTCCTTTACTTCCATTCCCCACCCCGCCCGTCCTTCACCTCCAGTCATTCCCTTACTTCCACCCCCACCCCGATCTTCTCTCACCAAACTTCCTTCCTTTACTTCCATTCCCCACCCCGTCCTTTCTTCACCTCCAGTCATTCCCTTACTTCCACCCCCACCCCCGACCTTCCCTCACCAAACTTCCTTCCTTTACTTCCACCCCCCCCGACCTTCTCTCACCAAACTTCCTTCCTTTACTTCCATTCCCCACTCCCTCCTTTCTTCACCTCCAGTCATTCCCTTACTTCCACCCCCACCCCCGACCTTCCCTCACCAAACTTCCTTCCTTTACTTCCATTCCCCACCCCGCCCGTCCTTCACCTCCAGACATTCCCTTTACTTCCACCCCCCCCCCCCCCGACATTCCCTCACCAAACTTCCTTCCCTTACTTCCATTCCCCCACCCCGTCCGTCCTTCACCTCCAGGCATTCCCTTACTTCAACCCCCACCCCCGACATTCCCTCACCAAACTTCCTTCCCTTACTTCCATTCCCCCACCCCGTCCGTCCTTCACCTCCAGGCATTCCCTTACTTCCACCCCACCCCCACCTTCCCTCACCAAACTTCCTTCATTTACTTCCATGCCCCCACCCCATCCTTCCTTCACCTCCAGACATTCCCTTTGCTTCCACCCCCCCCCCCCTGACATTCCCTCACCAAACTTCCTTCCCTTACTTCCATTCCCCCACCCCGTCCGTCCTTCACCTCCAGGCATTCCCTTACTTCCACCCCCACCCCCCGACCTTCCCTCACCAAACTTCCTTCCTTTACTTCCATTCCCCCACCCGTCCTTCCTTCACCTCCAGTCATTCCCTTACTTCCATCCCCACCCCCGACCTTCTCTCACCAAACTTCCTTCCTTTACTTCCATTCCCCACCCCGTCCGTCCTTCACCTCCAGGCATTCCCTTACTTCCACCCCGCCCCCCACCTTCCCTCACCAAACTTCCTTCCTTTACTTCCATAACCCACCCCATCCGTCCTTCACCTCCAGTCATTCCCTTACTTCCACCCCCACCCCCGACCTTCTCTCACCAAACTTCCTTCCTTTACTTCCATTCCCCCACCCGTCCTTCCTTTACCTCCAGTCATTCCCTTACTTCCACCCCACCCCCGACCTTCCCTCACCAAACTTCCTTCCTTTACTTCCATTCCCCCACCCGTCCTTCCTTTACCTCCAGTCATTCCCTTACTTCCACCCCCACCCCGACCTTCTCTCACCAAACTTCCTTCCTTTACTTCCATTCCCCACCCCGTCCTTCCTTCACCTCCAGTCATTCCCTTACTTCCACCCCCACCCCGACCTTCTCTCACCAAACTTCCTTCCTTTACTTCCATTCCCCACCCCGTCCTTTCTTCACCTCCAGTCATTCCCTTACTTCCACCCCCACCCCCGACCTTCCCTCACCAAACTTCCTTCCTTTACTTCCATTCCCCACCCCGTCCTTTCTTCACCTCCAGGCATTCCCTTACTTCCACCCCACCCCCGACCTTCCCTCACCAAACTTCCTTCCTTTACTTCCATTCCCCACCCCGTCCGTCCTTCACCTCCAGTCATTCCCTTACTTCCACCCCCACCCCCGACCTTCCCTCACCAAACTTCCTTCCTTTACTTCCATTCCCCACCCCGTCCTTTCTTCACCTCCAGTCATTCCCTTACTTCCACCCCACCCCCGACCTTCCCTCACCAAACTTCCTTCCTTTACTTCCACCCCCCCCGACCTTCTCTCACCAAACTTCCTTCCTTTACTTCCATTCCCCACTCCGTCCTTTCTTCACCTCCAGTCATTCCCTTACTTCCACCCCCACCCCCGACCTTCCCTCACCAAACTTCCTTCCTTTACTTCCATTCCCCACCCCGCCCGTCCTTCACCTCCAGTCATTCTCTTACTTCCACCCCCACCCCGATCTTCTCTCACCAAACTTCCTTCCTTTACTTCCATTCCCCACCCCGTCCTTTCTTCACCTCCAGTCATTCCCTTACTTCCACCCCACCCCCGACCTTCCCTCACCAAACTTACTTCCTTTACTTCCACCCCCCCCCCCCCCGACCTTCTCTCACCAAACTTCCTTCCCTTACTTCCACCCCCACCCCCGACCTTCTCTCACCAAACCTTCACCTCCAGTCATTCCTTTACTTCCACCCCCACCCCGACCTTCTCTCACCAAACTTCCTTCCTTTACTTCCATTCCCCACCCCGTCCGTCCTTCACCTCCAGTCATTCCCTTACTTCCACCCCCACCCCCGACCTTCCCTCACCAAACTTCCTTCCTTTACTTCCATTCCCCACCCCGTCCGTCCTTCACCTCCAGTCATTCCCTTACTTCCACCCCCACCCCCGACCTTCCCTCACCAAACTTCCTTCCTTTACTTCCATTCCCCACTCCGTCCTTTCTTCACCTCCAGTCATTCCCTTACTTCCACCCCCACCCCCGACCTTCCCTCACCAAACTTCCTTCCTTTACTTCCATTCCCCACCCCGTCCGTCCTTCACCTCCAGTCATTCCCTTACTTCCACCCCTCCACCCGACCTTCCCTCACCAAACTTCCTTCCTTTACTTTGGCTTTGGGGCTTTGGGGGCACTGCCCCCCCCCCCCCCCCCCCCAGACAAGACCCACTGCCCCCCCAGTCATGTTTTGTTCACAATTAATTAATAATAATATTGTTGGCAATCAATATTATTGGATTCACATACTACTTCTACCCGCTACTGACCTGACCTGACTTCCAACCATTCCATTTGGTGCAATTATAATTGCCGAATTACATTGTATGGTGTACCGATATGTATTTGTTCTATTTTGCTACTCACAGGAAAGCTTGTTGGCAGACCACATCTCTTTATAGATTTTGATAGTAATTCATTAATTACACTCTAAGCCTTGTCAGATCAGGATTGTCAAGTCAGATTGCAGCTCATATAATTACTAAACATACACGGAAGCTCCAGGTTCTCTCATTGGCTACCAGGGCAGGGGTTGTTCGCTGTTGACCTATTGTCTGCATGTTTGGGTGCCAGCTTGCAGCTAATAGTAATAAGCTAGGCACTGATGGATGCTTGTGCTGGTATACATATCTAAAATTTTATTTTTTGTAATTTTAACCATATCTTTTGGACATACAGTACTTATGCCTATAAAAATTGTGAACTCGACAGGATTAATTAAATCCGACAAATTTATTGGCATGTCAAAATCGTAACTTAACACCAACTATTTGCTATTACTGGCCCACTCCCTTAACAGTGTCAGTTCGTCAAGGGTCTGCCAACTTCGTGGCTCGCCCCACATTACTTTATGTACTAAATTAACTCACACTTTGCTGTATGCTCCCCAAATCCCAGTTATGGGTTTGCCCCCCCAGATTTCGCCTCTGCCCCCCCCCCAGATATTATGATCACCATACGGGCCTGCTTCCACCCCCACCCCCCGACCTTCCCTCACCAAACTTCCTTCCTTTACTTCCACCCCACCCCCCGACATTCCCTCACTAAACTTGATAGATTTGAAAGATTATAATGGATCTTGACTACTGTAATGTTATGGGTAGCTGTAGTGGTACCTCTAAATCTATAATGTAGTTCTAAACTCACAGATCAGTCCACATACAATGGGTAAAGTGGTATCGTTTATTGTTTTGGTTAGAAAGGCCCGCCTCTGTAACCTGCTCCTTTCCTTCATTCGGTAAATTGAATGTTTATTGTTTTGGTTAGAAAATACCGCCTCTGTGAACTGCTCCTTTGCCTCAATGGGTAAAGTGATTGTTTATTGTTTTTGTTAGAAAAGCCCGCCTCTGTAACCTGCTCCTTTCCCTCAATTTGTAATGTTATTGTTTATTGTTATGGTTAGGAAAGACCATATTTGTAACCTGCTCCTTTCCTTCATTTGGTAAAGTGACTATGTATTGTTTTGGTTAGAAAATTCCGCCTCTGTAACCTGCTCCTTTCCCTCAATTAGTTAAGCGATCGTTTATTGTTTTGGTTAGAAAATCCCGCTTCTGTAACCTGCTCCTTTCCCTGATTTGGTAAAGTGACAGTTTATTGTTTTGGTTAGAAAGGCCCGCCTCTGTAACATGCTCCTTTTCCTTCATTTTGGTAAAGTGACTGTTTATGTTTTGGTTAGAAAATCCAGCCTAAGTAACCCGCTCCTTTCCCTCAATTAGTTAAATGATCGTTTATTGTTTTAGTTAGAAAATACCGCCTCTGGAACCGGCTCATCTTTTCCCTGATTTGGAAAAGAGACCGTTTATTGTTTTGGTTAGAAAGGCCCGCCTCTGTAACCTGCTCATTTCCTTCATTTGGTAAAGTGACCGTTTATTGTTTTGGTTAGAAAGGCCCGCCTCTGTAACACTCCTTTCATTCATTTGATAAAGAGACTTTTTATTGTTTTGGTTAGAAAATCCGGCCTCTCTAACCTGCTCCTTTCCATCAATTGGTAATTGTTTTTGGCTATAAAATGAGTGTTTTGCTACGTCATATGGTAATCGATTATTGACAACAACCACAAACTATTAAATTTAGTACACTCTTTTTCCTTTTTAAACTATTTTACCACAAGAACATTATGGAAATCTATCTCATAGTCCATAAATCATGGAATTTTGAATGTTTGGCCACAATTCAGCAATTATTGTAAATTTTAAACTGTCTGACAGTCAATAAATCATCAAAAAAATTTGAATGTTTTTGGCACAAGCGTAGTGAAATCAACTGTCTGACAGTCCAGAAATCAGCTCAGCAGTCTGACAGTTTGAAGAAATACATACATAAAAAGTCATTAAAGGGACAACAAAAGTCAGTATGCACAATTCGTAAAAAAAGGCGGACCAAGAAGTCTAATAAAAGGACATAAAAAATCACTGCCTAAAATATCATATTACAGTCCCACAGTATTACATACCTGCATACCGTTATTATTACTGTATTACCGCTACCGGCTGATCTGTACTATTTCCAGATTTATTTCATATTTTGACATTCCCTTTACAGCTTTACCTGTTTACGTTAGCTCAGTACCTACCGGTACATACAGACATAGGCCTGCACGCACAGTGCACATTATGTCATCGTTGGTAAATGACAAAGGGCAGAAGTACGTGGTCTGCCCCTACAATGATACCCATCTTATTACGGAGGCGAGGTTTCCTTACCACATCAGTAAATGTAAAAAGAACTCCATCATTGAGCTAATCAAGTGCCCGTTTAACAGCCGCCACTTGTATCCAGCTGTCGAGATGCAGTCCCACACGGCAAACTGCGAAGACCGGGTGCAGATTTTGGGGCAAATGCAAAGGTCTGAGATAAGCGAAAGAGCATCAACGGCTTCGGGGGGATGGGAAGCTACAAGGATCACGGACGAACCGTGTTGGGATGAAGAACCCCAGGGGGCTGCGGTAAGACGGAGCAACCCGACGGAGGGTACCGGTACCGATAGCGACGATGACGACTACATGCCGGGGCACTACGTTAGTCTACCGCGAACGGGAAATAGCGGTACCGGTATCGGTGGTCGAGGAGGAAATTACGACGACGTTTTTTCTTCGTTTCCGGAAGCTCCGAGAGCTTTGGGAAGAGGTGTTAGACCTTTCATCTCGCATCCTCCGGGGTTTCCATCCGCGCAGGGGGCCGTTCTACCTCTGGGTATGGGTAACGCGCCCCCACCGGGGTTGGCCGACACGCGGGGCGTTGTGGGTAGGGGTATGGGTATCGCGTCGCCCCGGGTTAAACCCACGCCAGGCCCTGTGGGTAGGGGCGTTGCGGGGCCTCCGCCCGGGTTAGGAGACACTCTGGGCGCTGTGTCTCTGGGTAGGGGTATAGCGCCCGCGTTTTCACCCCATAGGTTGGGTCGAGGTCGTGGAGTTGTTCTTCTTCCTGGAGGGGATGCTTTGATGCCTCCATCAGCTTTCAATTAGAGACGATCCTTTCTGCCCTGCAAAATGGTTGTGAAATTGGTATTCAGCAAATCGAAATACTTATATATCCTTTGCCTTTGTGTTTGCATGATATTTTTATGTATAAATCATTCACAGATGAATTATACTAACTGACTCATACTGTATTATTGCATTTTATTGTTATTTTTAGTTTTAGATGTAATAAATGCATTGGCATTACTTCACCTTGGGTACCTATTTCTGTACTTATTGACGAATTTTGTTCATATGAAAATGGGTTTTATCATGAGATTTGTTGACGTGGAACAAATATTTGACCTTCTGACAATAAGATGGTAGCTAGTACTGCTAGTGAAAAAATTTAATATAATAATTTAATCCTCAATTAAATTTCTCTAAAATATTTATGAGTCATGGTAGTTAGTAATTTTTATTTATAGTCAGTTTAGAAAGTATTTTTTTTTACTTTTTTTTAAATTTTTTTTAGTTTTTTTTAAACAACATAGATGCCAAAATAGTTTTTAAAATTCAGAAAGGTAAATTTTATTAATATTTTTCCTATAACGATTCCTGTACGGGTATTTTTCTTCGAAAAAATTTTCTAGAACAAAAAATGTGTTCTAGAACCTTAAGTGATAACTAGCATGTTCTAGAACATTTAAAAAGAGCTAGTTTAAAAAAATTATGCTTTTTATAAATAAAATGTTCTAGAACAAAAAATGTTCTAGAATAGGCCTATTAATATTTTTCTTAATTGATAAATAAAATGTTCTAGAACATTTAGCGCTAATGTAATATTAATAATTTATAGTATAATTGTAAAAACTATCTAGTACAAAATGTCTGTCTATCTATGGGTTTACCCAATGTCTAGTAATGCCTATGTATTTATGGTTTGTGTTGGTTATTAGTGTTTCGGTTAGTGTTTTTTATGTAATGTTCCTGGAAGGCTTAAGATGATTTGGTATCTCTTTCTTAATTAATTAATTAAGTTACGTTCAATTAAATATCGGTCATTCCTCCTTACGCAGTGGTTGTGATAATTCGCGGGCGGCAATTCAAAATTGCACTCATAATTGCGTTTTTTGTTGCTATACTAATAAACTGTTACGTAAATATTAAACTGCAGGTTGCAACGTTTATATCTGAAATATTAATGATTATTTTAAATCGAGCAAAGTGCTGTATTGGGTGAAGTTTAATTTTCGAAAATTAATTTTTTTACAAATCTTAATGAGATTGTATGAAATTTAAAACATAATTAGTTTCACCTCCCGACCACTGACTGGATGAGCCATAATTTTTATTTTTGCTTTCATTTTTTAGTTACAAGCGTTTGAAAAATGTGTCTCCGTCGCTATTGTACCAGTCGCTGCAGTTATTCTCCAACCTTATAGAGATTTGTTGGTACAGTTAGAAATGGTACAAATATTCTGGAACATTTTGTTTATGTGAATGAATAGCTATGTACTAATATTATTATAGACGTTTGCAAAAATAAGAATGAAGTGAAAATATATACATTCTGCCTCACCCGTTGTGTCATTGTGTGTCACCCAGTCAGTGGTCGGGAAGTGAAACTCTGTTGTAAATTTCATGCAATCTCATTAAGAATTACTGTATATAAAAATTGGGGTGTCGGGGGGGGGGGGGGGGGGGGGGGGGGGGGGGGGGGGTGTACCTGAATAATGACACTGTATTCGATTCGAGGACATGGTGTAGAAAGTCAGACGAAGACCTTCGGATACGTTAGGGGAAGATGGGCAGGCACTTGAACGGAACCGCCTCCGCTTTCCAAGACATTGCTTTCGCCGTGAGGAGCAGCCTGTACACAATCTTGTGCTTTGGCGCCCTCATGGAGCGGATAAGCATTAGGGCGGTGCGTTTTTTTACTTTTTTCAATTAAATTGTTCTACTGGTGCGCAAAACTTGCCAAATGATAAGAAATCAAGGCAAAAAAATTTCTCTAAATTTCATCGATATTTTTATTGAAATTTTTTGTCTTCGCGATGCACCACAATGAAATTTATAAGAATATAACACATTAATGAAAGATCAATAACTCAAGAAATAACTTCCTGCATGATTCAAATATCATCAAATGGGTTCAAACTTAGTTTGACACCAAAATTTTTATTTTGGGATCAGGGGAACTAGTGCCACAGGCACATGGCCAGAACCTACCCTTTGGCGCAAGTGACTCTTATTTTCAATTTTCGCGATGTACAATTTTTTTAGTTCCCCCTACTGCATTGATATTATGCTCATTAGAACCGCAATGGCCGATTTAGTGGGGTAGACCTAGACACCTTCCATACAAATGTAAAGTGAATAGTTCTTGAGATATCACAGAAAATGTGAAGTCCGCCTTAGTACTGTAATTACCGCTTTGATGCGATATGGACAAATAAATACACTAAGAAAGATGATACTTTGAATTATCTCAAGGAATCAAGAATAGACACAAATACATTACAGAAATGATCGATGTATGGTGTAGACACCTTTAAAGTAAGAGTAGAGTCTATTGGGACTCGAACCCGGTACCTAGGTTTCAAACTTCCGGTTATCATCAGCCGGGTGTATGTACTGAGCTACCAGGACGGTGAAGATTTCTCTGGAGTGGGATATCATATTTAGGCCAACTAATCACTCGAAGGAAAGAACAACGTTATTCCCGTGCTCTGCCAGAAATGGCAACCATGCCTCAAATAATAACTATTATTAGGTTCCCGCTCAAAGAGTAAGGATAGTTACTGTCAGAAAAAATTGTCAGTGAGGGATATATATAGTCTATCCATATGCCATCTATATCCATATGCTATTTATCCATACACCGGAATTGCAGTTTCGTACACTTCCTACCTAGCTTTTTTGATTAAATTTTGCAAGTACATTGTTTTGGTGGTTCATAATCGCGTTACAAAATTTCAGATCGATTCTATGGTTGGTATTCGATATATTTCGTTTTTTTGATATTATTTTGTCGCGAAATTAAATGTATATAGACATTCATTGACTGCTGTGGCAAAGGAATACATAGAGAGTTGGCTTAGGGGCATTATTAGGCGGGCCTGACCCATTTGAATGCAGCCCTATTAATTATTTAACGGCCCTGTGCTTATAATAATTCAATCAGCTGGCCTACCATTTATCATCAGTGGGTATAACGGTGTACGGACACTTCCCCCCCAGATACTTCCCCCCCGGACACTTCCCCCGGACACTCCCCCCGTACATTTCCCCCCTGACTGTTCTTAACTTCGCACATTCGTATTTTTCATTTTGTAAGGTAAACGGACCGCTTGTATCCAGACAAGTTGTATCCAATTTTCCTTTCTTAGCTCAGAAAGTGATCTTTTGCATCCCGATTTTACATTTTGTATCCAAGTTTTATTTATGGATTTTATCGTATTGGATGTATTGTTTGCTAATCTTTAAACAATTAATTAGATAAATTCCATCCCCCGAATGATAAAAATACTGTTTTTATTAACTATAGAATTATAATAATTAATTGTTTTAATTATAGGTATTATTATGTAACAGTCTTCTTCAAAATGTAACAGATGGGGATGAATATTATTGTTGCAATCAAATTATACCTCTCCACGGTAAAATCGACATGCGTCGACCTGTATTCTGTGTTCAGCAATACATGTTGAAATATTAATTAAATTTTCTGGTTACTTGAAATATTTTTAATAGGATTTTGTTTAATTATTTAATATTGTAGTGATTTATATATTAATTTGGTTAACATTCAATACAACTCCTACTTTAGGCTTAGTCAATTTATTATCTGATGATACAAACATGAATTGATTATTTCAAAATGGTCTCAAAGTCTTTCACCACGGGCACTCAGGGAAATGCCGGGGTTTGGGGACGGCAGCCCTCAACCAAAGAAGCAGGGGTTTGGGGGCGGGAGCCCCCAACCTAAGAAGCGGGGGTTTGGGGGCGGCAGCTCCCAATTAAAAGAAAAACAAACAAAATTTGACTATAAAAATGTTTCTTTTATAATTTTGAAAAAACTTGACTAGATACAACTTGTCCTGTACCCATCTTTAACTTTGTTTATTGCTTTGGTACACCCAGATTAGTTTTAACACTTTAACTGGGGGGGGGGGGGGGGGGGGGGGGTGGAAGTGTCCGGGGGGAAGTGTCCGGGGGGGGAAGTGTCTTACATGGGCGGCGGGGGGGGGGGGGGGGGCAGTGTCCGGGGGGAACTATCCGGGGGGAAGTGTCCTAGATCCAGTATAACATTATAGATATTCCTATAGAATTCACTGGGAAGAGATATTCAGCTGACTGGGTAATACATTATAAACAGTTGATGTTTGATTACTGTCTGTGATGTGAGTGAGTGAGTAAACACAACCTTACTAAAACTTGGCAAGTAAAATACTTCTCTGTAGTTTTGTCGTATCCGCATCAGCTGGTATTTCTATTATTGAGTCTATGGCAATTTTCGTGTTATGGGGCTATTGATGGTCTTACCAAGTCATTCAACTCAACTGACATGTGTATTCTAAATTTCACTGTACTTTGCAGCGTTACGAGTAATTCACCAGAACGTTGTTAAGTTGACATAATGAAACAAATTGTTAATGTTTTGTCAAACTGAATGCTCATGCGTATTAAATAACCCAATAACAAAAGTTAGATGGAACTATGGGAAACATCGTACGTTGTATTAAATTAATATACTGTGCAACGAGCCACGATTAGTGAGCGAAGCTACTAGTGCACAATTTCAATTAGTATTAGGGCCTAATATCATGTCCGTCTGTTTGTCTGTCTGAAGTGGAAAATTCAATCGTTTTGAAGCCTTTGTTTACTCAATTTTAACCTAATTTGGATGAACCTACTAGAGGAAAAGTTCCAATATTTTGAAAATTTTCGTGGGGCATTCGCGCTGCACGAGTGAAGTACTCGGGTTACCCGTTCTCGAGTAAGCAGCCGCTCGTGCTGTGCGAGTGAAGTACTCGGGTTACCCGTTCTCGAGTAAGCACCCGCTCGTGCTGCGCGACGCTACACGTACGTTTATTTATATACCGCGAGACGTTCGAATAGACGTGCTATAGTGGAACCACAAACATATCCACATCCACACAAATACATACTAATAAAGGTGTCAGGATGTCGGGTTATAATTCTACTCCAGCTCTCCGAAATGTTGATCCAATCGACGGTAAACAAACCGAACATATACAAAAAAACCTACCAATTTCAGGCTCTTCATAACTCGGTGAAAAGGGCTCCTTACCGCAACACTTGTGTTGCGTTTAGTACAAAAAAAAATAAATTTCAAATATAAGTTCTACATCAGTTTTGATAAGTGTACCAACTACAGTAGATGTAGCATGAACAATGATCCTGTATTGTTTATCAATAATATAGGTTCAATTTTACGCAATACCGTATTTATTCGAATAAGAGCCTGGGCATTTAAGTTTATAAATTGCAAATTGGGGAGGCGTTTGTTCGAGGGAGGGGGGGGGGGGGGGGGACGTTTATTCGGGGTAGGCGTTTAAGTTACAAATTATGTGGTTCAAGGGGGGGCGTTTATTCTAGTCTATGTCCTACAGAAACGTCTAAAATTACTAATCCGCGCTTTCCCTCAAAGCAAATTCAACTTTATTTTCAAACTCTCAAATTATTTCAGTTTTAAAGACCGTCTCCTGGTTTGTCTACACTGCAGTTTCGGCGTTACATTGTGCCGACAGTGTGCAGATAACTGGATAATGTGCTGCATATCGGCGTTACATTATGCCGTCAGTGTTGGCGTTACGTTGTGCCGACAGTGTTGGTATTACATTATGCCGACAGTGTCGGCGATACGTTGTGCCAACAGTGTCGGCAATATGTTGTGCCAAAAGTGTCGGCATTACGTTGTGCCAACAGTGTCAGCGATACGTTGTGTCGACAGTGTCGGCATTACATTGTGCCGACAGACAGTTTCGGCGTTACGTTGTGCCAACATTGTGGCGGGCTAAAACCTAAATAGGAGACTGTAGGATAAGTGATTAAGTGATACGACTGTAGGGTAAATTATTTTGATCACCACTGACAGTGAACAACCCAACAGGTAGTTGTGCGGTACACCGCACGGTTTACCACAGCCCTTTAAAACAATGTTAAAAAATTAATGCAATTTCCTGTTGAATTCGCAGTCGACAGATAGACAGACAATCTGTTACCACAACACGGTACTGTTGGGTGTGAATGGGCTCCGGGTTAGTGTACTGCTGGCTTACCGCTCCAATACTGCTAGACTAACCATTGTTGTGCCAATTGTGTCAGCGATACGTTGTGCCGACAGTGTCGGCGTTACGTTGTGCCCACAGTGTCGGTGATACGTTGTGCCGACAGTGTCGGCGTTACGTTGTGCCGACAGTGTGGTGGGCTAAAACCCAAATAGGAGACTGCAGGATAAGTGATTATTGATCACCACTGACTGTGAACGAACCAACAGGTACAGTAGTTGTGTGGTACACCGCGCGGTTTACCGCAGCCCATTAAAACAATGTTAAAAAATTAATGTAATTTCCTGTTCAATTCGCAGTCGACTGATAGACAATCAGTTACCGCAATGGTACCGTTGGGTGTGAACGGGCTCCGGGTAGTGTACTGCTGGCTTACCCCTTCAATACCACTAGACTAACCATTGTGTACAAACTACGTACCTGTCAACGGGTATTTTACCACTCACGCACTATTGAATGTGAACCTCAGTAGTATACCGAACTCATTCGAGACAGAGTGTCATCATTTAATGCCATGTAACAGAGTGATCTGAGGTCTGCATACAGCATCATCAACAATCAACAGGCGTTCATCGAATGGATGGATGCTTCAGAGCGACAACTAAACCTTGTCGTACGGGTATCCCCGAAGAATCTGCAGCAAGTTCGTCAGTAGGTGACCCACGTTTAACAGATATGGATCAAGTGAGGGAGTTGTTAAGCTCAATTGAGTGTTCCGATTGTGCGGTGGAAATCAAAGTGGAAAACGTGAAACTACTCGAAAAGTATTGCGGAACAAGCAACAGAGCCTTGCCACCTCACAGCCTCCTCTTCTCAGCTTCCACAGCAAAGCATCCAGATTGAAGGTTTTGCAGGAAGCTAAGAGGTTGAATGGTATCAATGACTATAAGAAGGTGTTCATTCGAAAATATGTCCACCCTGCTATACGACGCGAGGAAGGAAGACTTCACAAGGTCGCATTCAACCAATGAACCCGGCCGTAGAACCATGGGGTGACTATACCTAACTAACTAATAGACCCAGGTACTATAGAACTAGAATTAGGACGCCTTCAGACATTGTCGCCATTTCATAATGACTCTATACTGAAGCTACGCAAAGGAGCAGGATAAGGTGAGAAGTGATTATCTAATAATAACACACAATCAGATTATTATACACATACTCCTCCTTTAACGAAGCCGCATTCAACTCCCTTAATAGCCTGAGTGCTGTATCCATGCCTCAGTGGGCTGTCTCCAGTTCTCCAGTACTGCAAGGCCCAACTCATCTTGGGGTAAGTTAGCGATCTGTTAATAATAAAAATGAAAGCGAGCCGACATTTAGTCAGAGCAACCAAATAGATATGGTCAAGGAGACAGACAGTCTGGATTTAGCTGAGTCGAGTTAAAACGCCTCGCCATAATGACCAAATAGCCCATAGGAATACACTACATTTATATGGTCATTTTGGCCGCCAAAATGGCTAAGTTAACGCTTATTGGGATTGGGACTGTATAAAAGGCCCCCCTTTAAACCTATCAGGCCTGGTGGGGCGAGCGGGGGGTATCATTTATAATTTCTTTAAATTAATCTGTATCTTGGAAACAGTTAGACCTACCTATGTTTTAAAAACCGAGATTTCTTTTTCATGCTGAAATTTTCAATTTTTTTTTTGAAAATGTTGAAAATGGAAAGAGAAATTAAAATTTTGAAACTGTTGACACTGTCGGCACAACGTAACGCCGACACTCAGCACATTATCTGGACACTGTCGGCACAACGTTTACGTTATGCCGACACTGTAGGCACACCGTAACGCCGACACTGTCGGCACACTGTGATAACCGTTGCTTTCAAGACTTCCACCTACCAACCAGCCTACCGTACATTCGTTTTTTCTTCCACCGGTATTACAAACCGGACTGGCAGGACAGCTCAGGCAGCAGGTATATATTATATAATCGGCCTAGGAGGGAAATAAGAAATACAATTATAAATACTGTAGAAGAATACCTCCTGAAGAAGATAAAAAGGAAAATTTTAATTTCAAATTATGGAACTGACCTCCTTGAAATAATAATAGATATGATTTACCCAGTAGACGTCAATGATGCTATATTTACAGTCATTATATATGCTCTCAATGATTATTTTCAAACATCTATAAACCAAGAGACTGAAGTACGTAAATTTATTAGATTGCAGAAATTGTCTGCAGAATCTGTAACTGATTTTGTTAAACATGTACGTTCCTTGTCACGCTACTGTGAATTTAGAACAAGCAGGCTGAAAGCTGGCTGAAAGAACAATAGCTGGGAACAAAAGCTGGGACAGCAGGCTGAAAGAACAATTGCTTGCAGGCATAGAGAATGAATCTATAGCTACAAAATTGATGCGGTCAAAACCTACAGATTTTGCTACCGCGATTCAAGTTGCACGAAATTACGAAGAGGCATGCAATTTTGCAAAACGAGATATAATGGGTTAATGGTACTATTTTCTAAAATAATCCCAAATTATGGGTCTTCTGACAGTTAATAATCTACCATTACTAGTGATAAATAGAAAAGTGAATACACAACTTTTTGGAAAATTGGGTGGATACGTTTGGAGAATGAGTGGAAAAGCTAGTAGAAACTGCTCCATTCATAGTGAAGTACTTAGTAAACAGGAGAATGCCTTAGAAACTATTCTTGAAAATAACAGAAATGTATTTGATGGATTAGGACGCCAGCTAATGTTAGTTTAAAAGTGAATGCCCAGCCCAAGTTTTAAAAGTGTAGAACTGTCTCCAACGCATTTCGCAAGAAAGAAATATTACAGTCAGATATTGACAAGGGCAGCCTTCGTAAACCACTTCCAAATGAAAAAATTGAATGGGCTGCCCCACTTGTTGTCACAAAAAAACCTGGTATAGGTGACAAAATACGAGTCTGTGGGGATTATAAAAGTACATTAAATCCACATATCATAGATGATCCATTTCACTTACCTACATTTGACGAAATTGCAGCAAAACTAGAAGGTGGAGAAGAGTTTACAGTGATTGACCTAAGAGAAGCCTACCATCAGCTTCCTCTAGATCAGCATTCCCAACTACTTACGACTTTAAATACTCCACTTGGACTCTTAATACCAACTCGTTTTCCTTATGGGATAAAAACTGCCAGCACCAAGTGTTTAAAAGTTGTTGATGAGGTACTTCAAGAAGTCGACTGTAAAGAATCCATTGCTGCTTACATGGACGAAATAGTAATAACAGTTACAAATCCTCAGGATCATTTAGAGAGACATTGCAAAGTTCTCAAACAATTACAACAACGAAACCTAACGTTATGGAAAGAAAAGTGTGCATTTTTACAGGATGAAGTCAAATTCTGTGGTCATGTCATTTCGAAACACGGAATCGCTCCTGATAAGTGATAAAGACAAAATTGAAGCAGTAGTGAAATTGCAGGAACCTTCAACTGCCAAAGAGCTTCAGTCAGCTTTAGGATTCTTCAACTATTTGAGAAAGTTCATCCCGAATTATGCAGAAATGGGCCAACCCATTTACAAAATGTTAGAGAAAGGAAATAAGTTTTTGCGGACCATAATTGAAAGTAAGGCTTTTTACCAACCTGGAATGGGCCATTACAAAATATACAATGCTTTGTTTTTTTGATACAAGAAAAGAAACACAATCTAATTACAGATGCTTCAGAACAGACAATATCTGCAATATTGTTACAAAGGAATACTGAAGGAAATCTATGCCCTATCGAATTCATGTCTGCTTCTCTATCACAATGTCAGAAGCGCTCTTCACAACTTGATCTTTGCTATCATTAGTGGAATTCGTAAATTCAGAAATTTTTTAATGTTAGAAAATTCAATTTGATTACCGACAACGAGCCTCTCCAACATATATTATCACCTTCAAAGGCATTGCCAGCTCTAGCAGTCTGACATGACATTGATACAAATGCTTTGATATTCAAGAAGAGCAAAACCTTCGAGAGATTCCATTAAATCGAGATGATTTAAAAGCAGCCACTGCTAATGCTAATGATAACGTTTTAAAATTAATACTACAGCATTTAAACTGTCCAAATTCCAGAATTGCAAAGGAAAAAGCTCTTCAAGATTACAAACCTTTAATGATTGAACTATCCAGTAATGATGTAATTTTATGTAGAGGAACAGCAACAATAATCCCAACATCACTTCAGAAGAATGTTCTCCAAGAGCTCCATGGACCACATATTTGCACATGACGAATGAAAGAAACTGCTCGTAATATAGTTTGGTGGTTGGGAATCTCCAAAGATATAGAACTATATGTGAAATGTTATAAAAGTTGCCATAGATGTGTGAAAGAGGTTCATGTTACAACATGTACAATGCCAAAACCGAAAGAACCATTTGAAAGAATACATCTTGACTTTGCAGAATACGAATCGACAATCTTAGGAATATAATTGTGCCAAGACAAAATGGTCTCGAGTTATCCTTCCCAACAAAGCAACAGCAGCTATAGTAACTGAACTGAACTTCGAAAATTTTTCGCCGATTTCTCTATCCCTAATATTATCATATCAGATAATGGTCCCCAATTCCGAGCCGAAGAATTGGTGGCTTTTTGCATTGCAAATGGCCTTAACCGATGGCCCTCACCACCATATAAACCGTGTTGTAATTGTGCAGCTGAGAGACTAGTGCAAATCATTCAAATCGTCATTAAAGAAACAAGAAGATGATAATGAAAAGTTATCTATGGCAGATCATATAAGTAGATTCATGTTGTTTGACCATAATGCAATAAAATCAAATGGGAAAACACCCGCTGAGTTGGTGTTTGCGTACAAGCCAAAGATAGATTACTTTCGAAGACTGATTAGATAGACTGATCAACTTCCTAGCAAAGATCAAGGACCCAAAAATAGTCCTTACGTTATTGGTGAAGCTGTAAGGATACGTAATTATTCACGATTGTCTGGGCACTATGAGCGTTGGTTGCCTTGTAAAGTGGTTCAATACTACTACTACTACTACTAGGTCGAGCGAACTCGGACAGTGGAAATGAGATCCTTCCAGGCTTCCCGATTCTCCATAGTTGTCGCAATTTCGTTTCTCCCAAGTTCAGTATCCCTTTCAAGTTGATCTATATATGTTATGGCAGGTCGTCCACGACTACGCTTTCCATGAGTTGGTTGCCAGAGAAGTAGATCTGGTATGACCTCGTCTTTACTTCGCCAGCAGTGCCCACTGAATCTTAATCTGCGTTCACGGAGGGTGGTTGATACAGGTGGTATTGTACCATAAAGCTCGGCGTTTGTCATGTGTTGTCTCCAGCTGATGTTTAGGGCTGCCCTTAGTAGTCTTGTGTAGCAACCATCAATTCGTTGTTCAAGTGATTTAGTCAGTGTCCAGGTCTCACCCCCGTATAAAAATACACTTTCCGCTGTGGCTCGAAAGAACTTGGTCTTCAGGTGCCTGGAGAGATCTGATTTCCAGATGGTATCCATTTTTGATAGAGCTACCCAAGCCTTTGCTTTCCTAACTTCTATGTCCTTTTTGCTACTCTCTATCCATGATCCAAGGTACTGGAAGTCATCGACCTGCCTTAGTTGATTATTATCAATGGTTGCCAAGTTTCCATCAACATTAAAGGTCATGAATTCGGTCTTTGTAGCATTTATATGCAATCCAACCTCCTTAGCAGCCCTCTCCACTTTATTTAGTAGAAGCTGTGCATCTGCTAGCGTATTAGAGAGCAGGGCGATGTCATCCGCAAAGTCGGTGTCTGTGACTGTAGTTGCCGGATATCTACTACTTCTGCGTTCTTGAAGTGTGAATCCCAGATCTTCACCCTTTGTGGCCGTCCTCATTGCGTAATCCAGCACAATTACAAATAGTAATGGTGCTAATGTGTCACCTTGCAGTACGCCAGCCAGGATTGAGAAAAACTCAGTTTCACCATCTGGTGAGAGTACCTGCGCTTCTGTGTCACAATATAGCAATCCAATGCCAGCAACAATTACTTCTGGTATTCCATAAGCTCTTAGGATTTCAAGCATTTTACCTCTATGGATGGAGTCGAATGCCTTCTTGAAGTCCACAAAAGTCATGACTGCGGGGAGATTCTTTGACTTGATTCCTTCAATCAGTCTCCGTAGTGCAAGTATCTGAGCTATTGTTGATCTACTTGGTCGAAATCCGTTTTGGCTCTTACGCAGTAGTTTCTCTATGTGAGGCCTAATCCTATATAGAATCATTTTATTGTATATTTTGGCAGCTACCACAAGCAGACAGATCCCACGATAGTTTGTTGGTATGCCGAGGTCTCCTTTCTTGGGGAGAGGCTTTAGTTGACCTTTAGTCCAAATTGGTGGTGGCTTTTCCCCTTTTAACATCCGGTTGCAAACATTCAATAATGGTCTATTTAGCACTCCGGTTTTCCATACCTCCGCTGGGATTTCATCTAATCCACTCGCTTTATTATTGGACATGCTTTTAATGCTTCTTTGGAGTTCGGCAGGTGTGAAGTCCCCTGTTTCTATAGGTAGTGTCTTGTCATATATTTTCCTTGTAGGGCTGACCTCGATGTTTGGTGGCTGCCCAAGCAAGTTGCTGAAGTGATTTTTCCACTTCCCAACACGTTCTTCAGGACTATCGGCTTTGAGGCGCCCCTTTGCATAACGTTTCCGACCAGATACCTCATTTACAGTTTGCCAGGTAAGTCTTGATTGTTGCTGTATGTGAGCAGTTGTAATTGCTTCAGTTTTATCCTGTATGTACTTTTCCTGGCTGATGTTGTAGGCCAATTTAAGATCGTCCTTAGCTTTCTCAACTTTGTTAATGTTTTCGGTTATTGGTTGTTCGGTTTTAACTTTGTAGGCTATCTTAAGATCTTCTCTCTTACAAGTAACCTCAGAGTTTTGCCATGGCACATACTGTTTTCGTTTAGGTTTCTGGGGGATATGCCTCTTAGCTGATTCCTTGTGGGCTGTTATTATATTCTGGTATATTGAATCGGTGGATTGGTCTTCATCCATTGACTGAAGTGACATTGACATTGAAGTCCATTGACCAAAGCGGTTTTGAACTTCTACTGTATAAGCATCCTTTACAGCATTGTCAGTTCTGAGTTTCTCCCAGTCATAGTTGATGCTTGTCCTGGGTTTGCTGGCTCTCAAACTGAGTCTGATCTCTGCAGTCACAATTCTGTGGTCCGAACCAATTAGGTTGAACGAGTTGTATGCCTCACAGTTGATTATGCTATTTCTCCACTTTTTGTTTATAAGGATGTAATCCAGTTGTGCTTTGGTTCCATTAGGGTATTGAAAGGTCCATAGCTTCCCCTTACTCTTTTCGAATGTGTTGTTTGTTGGTATCAATTCACATTCTTCCATTAGGTCTAAGAGTAAGTACCCATTTCTGTTAGAACTGGTGTTATAGGTGTAACCCTTGATGTCTTCTGGGCCAATTTGCGCATTCAGGTCACCAGCAATGACTTTAACATTGTGTTTGGGATGTCCTTAATAAGTCCAGTCAGTTCTTCATAAAACTTGACTGCTTGTTCTGGCTCTGATGCATTGGTTGGACTGTAGCAACATATAACTGTTGTCTTGGGATCCCCATCAAATGTTGCGATCATAACCCTGGAATTTATAGATTCGATGTTGTTTAGGGTCTTAAGTGCAAATGGGCTTAGCAGAATTCCTACTCCACCAATTGATGCATTGGCCGAGTTTCTTACTGCTGAGCTTGTTACTAACGTCCATCCATTTCCAATGTCATTGTACTTCATGGCAGTGTCTTCATGACAAATCCGATGTTCTTGGATGCAGATGATGTCGATGTTATATTCCATTGCCAGAGCGACCATGTCACCCTGTTTACTCTGTGCTTTCAGCGTGCGTGCGTTCATTGTAGCAATCTTTAGTGTCTTTTTACATTTCAACAGGTTGGTTCTTCTTTCTTCTCTGTCTTCTGTTCCAGTAGCCAATTTTCGACCCCAGCCTGGTGTACCACTGAGGGACGCGGTCCTTGTTGACCCGTGCGACGACCGAGCCGGTATTTCTCCTGGAGGGTTC
This sequence comes from Nemertoderma westbladi, assembly GCA_032718475.1. Taxonomy (NCBI): domain Eukaryota; kingdom Metazoa; phylum Xenacoelomorpha; order Nemertodermatida; family Nemertodermatidae; genus Nemertoderma; species Nemertoderma westbladi. Next base: position 5,633 of record JAUCBJ010002885.1, on the reverse strand, counting down.
TCATACTGTTAAACTGGGATGGTAATAATGGGCCTCGCCCTGATTACTTTGTTTATTATCTGATAATAATTGACTGCCAATCTCTGTAGATAGTAGCTCCCACATTTCCTACTTTCTATTGGTACAGTACAAGGTGCTAATAGTTATGATCAGCTGTTCTGGCCCTACCATTGAATGCCTTGTAACGGTAGTTAAGGAATTATTGCGGTCAGGTGGTACCTCAGCTTTCATGTAATAGTGTTGCTTTCATATAGTCAGGTTGTACCTCTACATTGATAATACCGTACTAAACATATTTGAACTTATTTATATTTAGATATATTTCATATTTATATTCAGTCTGTACGAGGCGACCCAGTCTTGCCTGGTGCTTTTCCTCAACCGAGCAGTTTACCGTCCGCGTGAGTTATCTGGTCGCGGTCACGGTCGGTGCGTCTGGATGGTTGGTGGCCCCCCTTGGCCCCAACGGCAACCACCGATAGCTCAACAAACTCTATTTCATTCGGCCTTGCCTATTCGCCTGACATAACGGCATAGGGAGCCATACTTTCCTTTAACGTGTTATCTTTCACGATACAGATAACCCACCTATTGGGTTTCTGGGATCATTATATTACGATATAAAGTACACCCTCAATCGTACTGATTGTCGGGCCTGTTTGTGTTGGTTATTATTGTGAACGGTGCTACACAGCGGAGGCCAGTTAAACAAACAAAGTGAGTTTCAAACCACATTAATAGGTTTACCCTGCTTGGTGTCTTGTAGCTCTACCGTAAAGCCCTAAGCTGCCCCCTTATGACCCTTTTGTGTAAGATAGTTTAAAATAAGTGTGCGAATGTCCCCTATCCACCCCGGAATTCGACCTGTCAGTCACGTCGTACCGAGAAAGTCGGGTGTCAGGTTCTTTATTAACTGTCTAACAGTCACCGACTTTGACACATACTCATATCTTTCAGTTGCGGGGGTAAACCGCTTGTGGTCGCAACTCCTACAAGCGTCTTCGCAGTAGGTCGCCGTTGGTTGATTACCTTCCGCCGACCTTGTCAGCATGTCTAGCCGTTGGTTGATTACCTTCCGCCTATCCATGGCCTACAGCCCTGCTGCCGACTGTAGGGGTCCATTTGTTACACCCTGAACCAAGTGTGCCTCCTGGGTTAGGTTACCTTAACACTGGTAGAGGAGCATCCAGTATAGACAGGGCGGGGCTTGTATCATCTCTAATGCAGATGCGTATCAAGCCTTTGCCTTCAATGGTGCCCTAGGCGCTATAGCCCTCAGTGACTTATTTAGTTGACGGGGCTGAACCAACCCACTCTTGATCAACTAAATAATGAATAGGCTATGCTTATCGGGCCTGCCCTACTGGGCTGACAGCTACAGGTAGTACCACATTACTGCCATAGTGGTAGCAGGATCTGGGGACCTGACCTGACGGACTCGGTTCAATACATCGGAAATAGAATTATCACAGTTGAAGTGTGCGGTGTCATTGTCCATCGCCACATTGACCAAATGATGTTTCATACAGTGTTATGCGGGACTGATATACTGTACATACGTAGGTGGAGACTATTCCAAGGATAGCCTATACTGGTTACTACTGTACCTAAGTCAGTAGATAGATAGATAGATCAGTATATAGTGGCTTGATAGGTACATAATGTTTACCTTGGGAACTAACAATTCCCTTATCACAAGACTTACTAAAATCATGCGCAAGTCGCACGACTTACTAACTCTTGTCACAAAATTGTTGATAAAACTTTCAATGTAGGCACACGCTAAGCTTCACGTGGTTGACGAAGTTCCACAATAATATCTAAGAAATGTAATTCAATTTGTTTTTATCAATATTTATCGGATTAAATATTTACGGGAAAATGTTGATTGCCAAAGAACAACTTTGATATGTACCAAGGTATGTACAGTATTAAAGTTTGTAATACTATGTTTATTTTTATTGAACAATTGATTTTTGGCTGTCTAGTTCTGATGGAACAATCCACCAACTATAATGGTCGCTGCGAGGCCTCCGACAAGTAGGCCACTCAATGGGAAGGAAGACGACCCTCCAGATCCATTAGTGGAGAACGTAGGAACTGCCGTTGTCGAGGTTAGGCCTACTGTTGTTGCCTTAAATTCCCGTGGGTCATTCTCCCAATGTGTGTCACAGAAACCTGCACAACATTCCGCTTGACATATTGTGTTGACGGTTTCCATTCGTGTTTGCAACAACGTTGTGAGGAGGTCGATACCTTCGCTCTCCAACTCACCATTGTGCCATCTTTCCGTGCAGACAGCTTCTGTTTTCTTCTTCTCTTCGCATTCGGTTGTATTCCGACATTCAACCCAAAGAACTTCAAAAGTAACGTGTTTCCCGTCAAGAGGGAAATCAGCAGTAGCTTTTGAGACTCCGTAGTACAGGAGTGACAGCTGGTGGCACGTTTGGCAACCACCCACTGATACCGTTGCTCTTGTGACGTCTAATTGATCTTTCATTCCGGGATCAGCCACTTGAACGGATTCTTTTATATACTTTTCGATGAGGGTTTGAGATTCGTCATCTTCGGCATATACGTTGATGTTGTTACCGGTTTCGCATGTCACCCCTGCGTTTGCCCTTATCTGAGTTGACACAATAAGCGCATAAAGTATTATTGGAATATTTGAAATGACCTTCATCTTGGGCGTGGTTGTGACTTCTTTTGTGCCCCAAAAGTTAAATAAAAACTGTAAATATTAGTAGGTGCCCTAGGCGTAAAGTCATTAACAAAAGTTTATGAAAAACTTTTTTTTCGAAATTACTTGTACTTCTTATGTACATTCACCATCTAAATAAATAAAGGTGAATGTTAGTGTGCACTTTATTTACATACCTAGGCCTACATATATCGGCTATCGGCCTTTGTTATTATGGTATGAGGTATGGCAATGATTTGGCGGCACTTCCATGCCATACAGTACTGTACGACTTCGGCCTGTATTCACACTACTGTACCTGTACAATGTACAGTATATCCTTAGGATTCATCGCTGGTTAATCCTGAAACACAACACCGCCACATTTTGTTTGTTTTATGTTATGTTGTTACCGCCACATTATGTTTTGATTTTGATCAGCCCAGCCTCTGCATTATCAAGAAGAGGAATGTGAATGGCTGAATGGTTGAATGGCTCTCATCAACCGGTTGCAATACATGTTGCCTGTTTGTTTCTTCTCCATTTGGAACAATTTCTCGACGCCATATCTCTTAGTTAATCGGTGGTTAGCTGATCACGGATTGCAACCATCTACTCTACTGTACTACAGTAGTCTCCATATGTTATCTTACAGTATATCTCGTTCATTACTGTACTTACAGTACCTACCGTTAAGGTTTTTTGTTACATAACCTAACAATTTTTTGCCTATCTTTCCTAAGAATTTCTGATTAGGCCTAATACGGGCAATTTTGCTGAGAGACAGGGCGCTTCCTTGGGCAACGATCAAAATAGCGTAAGCGAACAAAGCTTATTTAATATTGTTGCTAAAAACTGTATTATTATATTGCTACAGTAATATCGCTTATATTTACGTAAAAATTATAATGTGATAAGATTTAATGTGCACGAATTTTCCACAAAGTGTAATATTAACCCATACAATAGAACCCAAAAGATACATACAGGCATATTGATTTGTCAGCTCGCAAACGTTGTTGGAATGTTGGATCTCAGAGTTGAATCCCGTAGTAATGAGTAGTTAAGTGTTGCATTATCGATCGGTACTTGTATCTTATGATGTTTCTAGCTACTGTTTATAACGATGAACAGGATGGTGGAGCGAATATGTAATATAATGTACAGTACGGTACAGTTATGGTAGAATGTGGTGTGATGGTGAACGGTCATTTTCTTCTCGGTCACCCACCCCCACCCCCCTTCCGTCAGTATTACAGTTAAACTATATTAACTAATTAAACTATATTTTATATTTTACTGGAACATTCAAATATACTTTTATAGTTACATTACCATACTTTAAATGGAAGGCCGGTAGCTCAGGTATTTGAGCGCCGGGCCTACGGGAGCAGAATTTGGGATAGGATTAGGATTAGCTCCCACCGCATCCCTACCCTCGGGTAGCAGTTATCAATAGAGGATCCCTTTGCATGCTTGCATTAATCAAATTAAAGTTATATATTTCAATAGTACAGTAGGCCCTGCAGTCAGCATCAACTGGCTGTTTTTTCTAATTATTTTCTCACCAAAACAATAAACGCAATCATTACCATTTGAGGAAATTGAAAAGTTAGACAGACAGAATTTTATAACCAAAACAGTAAATGTTAGGCTATCGTCATCAATTAATAAGGGAATGGAACTGGCTAAAGAGATAGACTTTTCTAACAAAAACAATAAACCGTATCATAAATCTAAACTAATTGAGAAAATTAACAATCTAACCTAAACAATAAATAATTGAAGGAAAGGAACAGGTAACAGAGAAACGCTTTTCTAACCAAAACAATAAACTCAAGCACTAAACCATTACCAAATGAAGGAGAGATGCAGGTTTTACAGACAGGATTTTCTAACCGAAACAATATACGTTGGCTATCATTATCAATTGAGGGAAAAGAACAGGTTATAGATACATACTGTACTTTTATGCCCATAACAAACGATGGTTATTAGGAAGCTACAGTAAATATGAGTTCTACTGGGGAAAATGTAGAATAGGAATATGTGAAATCAACGATTTTATATTCAATATTCTTCTTTCCTATCTCCCAGTGTTCTAAAATATGAGCAATGAAATAAAAGCAATGAAAACTATCAATATAAACAATGAGCATTTTTTAATATTCAAGTTGAGGAATATTAATTTCGGCTTATATATTTTTTAATTTTTATATGGTTAGGAAGATAGCATTATGCCAATTTTTATTTGTTAGACTTTTGGGACATGCAAACAATGGTGGTCAAAAACGTTACAAGTTTAATATTCCAAACCAATCGATATTCAAATTAGATTTTGAATTATATGGAATTATTATAAATTGAAAAAAAAACGTGAGAATATATCATGAGTATAAATTAATAAAAATAAAAATGAAAAAAATTTATTAAAAATGAATAAAAATGTAGAATAAAAATGTACAAAAAACGTTTTCAAAATGTAGGCCTACAGTCTGTATGTGGTTATTAATTAATTGTTCTGAGACACTACTTTTAATCTTTGCTATTTTATAAAAATATTTTGGATTTTCTATGGTTCCAGTGAATACAAAGTTTATGTTGACTCAATTTGAATCTTTTTCGAAAATTTCAATAAATTTGCTCTTATTTAAAGAGGGTTGGGAAATACTGTATAATGATATTATAGATTAGGGGCTAAATGGCCCGATTCCTTACCGGTTATTGTAAGATTGAATTTATTTGGAAAATTACCAGTCATAACGTTATTCGTTTATCCTTTGACGAAATAATGTATAATTTTGATTTGAAATGCTGCTTCTGTTGGAATCGGTATGGTAGATTATGTAATAAAAGAAGGGGAGCAAATTTTTGTTTCTCTTATTTTTCATGGAGAAAACCGCTATTTGTGATACATATACTGTACATATATATATAATTAATTAAATGCACA
>JAUCBJ010002883.1:0-17707 GCA_032718475.1 Nemertoderma westbladi | reverse complement strand
GGTACTTTTTCAAAATTTGAATAAGTGCCACTCCCTAATTTTGCTGCACCTAAAATGCCGAACCACTAAGTCTTCAGGCTTCTATAATACTTTCAATTGATTCAGCGGTCCAGAAAACCTATAAATGTGCGTTGAAATCTCAAATTTGGATCATTTTCCGAATCTCGTATTTTTCAATAATTGAAGTGCCACACCCTAAATGTGGTGCTCCAAAAAAGACGACCCACTAAGTCTTCAGGCTTCGATAATATTTTCAATCGATTCAGCGGTCCAGAAAACATATAAAAACGGGTTGAATTCAAAAGATGGGGGTATTTTCCGAATATCGTATTTTTCAAAATTTGAAGTGCCATGCCCACTTCTTAGGTGCACGAAAAAAGCATCCAGTTCAATTTTCGGAAATGGAATATAATCACATTCGCTTCAGCCTAGTGAAAGCCCAGTCGAGGTGAAATGGAACCGGATTGAGTTGGCGAACAATGGATCCTCTGAACCCTGGAGGTACAAAACGGCGTGACCATTGTAGGCATTAAACAAATAACGAGAGCAGCGGTGCCAGTAAACCTGGGAATTCCACAACGCCACAGGACGAATCAAGGTGTTGAAAGCGTTGGATGCGTCGACAAGAAGCATACACTCTGTGGAATCCTGTTCATACAACGACGTCATAGCATGCTTGAACAGCCCCTTCTATTCCCGCGTTCACACCAGCACAGAGCTGATCGGCCCCACACTCCATGATAAAGTCGGTTTTCGAGATGCTGGTGACGCAATTGGTACAATTGGTACAGTCGGTACAAGGCCTCACAGATTCCAATGTGCCGAACACCAGGTTCCTTATCTATGGCATTAAGGCGGCAGGCTCTGAGGGCACGGATCTCTCCCCAAGGGACTACGGAGTTGGCGAGTCGGCACACCAACCCGGCAACAGCCTCACGGAGACGTGAACTGTGGGCCTTATAGCAAGTGAGCAGCGCACTCCAAAGTTCCACATCCCCTCCAATGGGACCAGCTCCGCCATGCAAGATTTGTGTTACCTTAAGGACAGTTTGCCCGGTTATGTCGAGGGATTCAAAGGCAGGTAATTCATCGCACGGTTCAAAGGCCTCCGAGGAGACCTCCATCTGAGGCGGGTGCTTGGAGGCGAGGACGTCGCGAACAGTAACTCCGGGAGGAAGTCCTTCCGCCTGCTCCCCAGGGTCCAACATGCCTCCGCTGTCTCTGTCGGTTATCAACCGGACCGCGGCCCAATTCTGACCAGCCATTTTCTTCCTGTTAAATCTCCTCGCCGTGTTAGCTGGAGCTGAACCGCGGCGTTTCGGAAACTTTGAACTGTACTGCTCCACCTTGGCCACCAACTGCGTGAACTCCTCGCATTCCCACATGCCTACCCTGCGCATGATAGTTCGCTGAATATCAGCACTCTTATTCACGTCACGCTGAAACGTCATGGCAATAAAACAGAGTGGGCGTTCGGAGGGGTAAACGCCCTCCATCAGACTCTCCAACTCATGGACGACAATGTCAGCAATCGTACGTCCAACATTACCACAAGTGAGGCAGGCGTGGTGGGCTTCCCAGTCGAGGTCAGTAGACGTACCGGGAGCGTTGTGCCGGGGACCCCCAAACGCTAACTCAAGACGTTCAGTAGTAGATGGCCGACGGGGAACCGTGGATGAGGGGGATAGTGCTGGAGCATCGCCTGGAGGAATAATATAACTCAGGGAATACGTACAAGGAATCTGGGTGATGCGCTTGTAAAAGAGTCTGCATCCAACTCCGATCTGCCATTGCTGCTGGACCCGGCCCTGGGGGGGCGAGGCAACCACAGTGACATTGGGTGCCGGGCTACCATCAATTCCGCAGGATGAGTTGGGGTTTAAACACTTGCCTAATGGCAACGAAGTGCAACTAGTATATGGCCGGCCAGCGAGGACACAGCCACACTGACTGAAGGGGCAGCACGCCCGGGCAGTGCACTGACAGCACCGCTGGGAACCCTGCGACATTCCGAATGGAGAAAGTCGGAAGGAACAAAGGCAATATATAATATAGTTCCACAATATAATTCCACATCACATCCAATATTATATTAGATTCCAGTGGAATGGAGCGCACTATTTGGTTGATGCTATATTCTCACCAGGAAGATAGCATGGGTGGCATATATATATATAACCATTACTCAATGTTAATTATGTTCAGTTGGCTATTAATTACGGTGGAAGTCAGACAGTTTTGACCGTCGTCATAATCACCAGAGCTATATACTACTTGTGTCAATATTATCGGTACTTGTATATCAGCTATTATTAAAAACGATAAAACTATAAAACTCTTTGTTATACCGGCCCATGGCATTTCAGCTTTTTGTGGTAACTGGAACGCGGTGAAACATGACATAACACAAACCGGTCGGGATCCTGTCACAATTTAGATAAAAACCTACAAACTCTAAACTTAATAATATACAGATATAACTTATTGAGGCAGGGGGGAAACTGCACGCAAATTTAATTTGGAAATAAACTGCAAATATTTAGTGGACTGTTTTTTCTAACTATTATAATAAAGTATATAATACAGTTTGCATGCATTTCTAACCAAAACAATAAACTATAACTTAATAATATACTTTATAGTTTTGTTCTATCAACCAGCTGCCATGTGTACTTAGATGATTCGGACATTGAATTACTGAATTAAAGTATTCACTATCTAATCTAACCAAAATACTAAAACCACAATCATACTATATATATAGGCTATATACTTTACTATACTACAGTATATGTTGACGCGCTTTCTCATTTTTTCCATTTCTGAAAAAAACTCTACTACAGTATTACGTCTGTACTATACTATACATACTATACCACTGTATTTGGCGCCTTATTGAGAGTCAGGTAGGCAAGTCTACTCAAATTTGCTTTTGCTTGAGACATCGGTGTTTTAATTGACGAGTATCTTACTCTCGAGAAACAAATCAGTAAAGTTGTGCAGACTTCTTTTTATCACTTGAGGAATATTTCTAAGGTTAAACGATTTTTTCCCAGACGTGATCTTGAAATCTTAGTTCATGCGTTTAACCCGGGGGGGGGGGGGGGGGGGGTGGGGGGGGGTCAATATGACCCCATCCCCGTGGTTTTTTTTATTATAATTCTGAAACAAACGCAGTTGGGAATCTGAAATTTTATGACTTTTCCCAAAAATCTATTGTCGTCATGGTAGTGAAAACCGTTTTCAAAAATATTGGGTACTTTTCGAGTTATAGCACCATTTTTTAACCCTACTTTTGGAACTTTTTTTGAAACGTTTTTTGAAAATTACATTTCATTAAATATGAATTGTAACATCTCTATTTTTGATTTACACCGGTTTTTTGGTGTTAGAAATTGGATGGAATTCATATAAATTGATTTAGAAATTTCAAACTTGTTTTTTTTCGATGGGTGCCAAATTTTGGTGCCAGCACCAAATTTTGAAATAAGTCAATTTTGAAAATTGATTGTTTGAAACTTGTTTTTTACGCAATTGGGGTTTTTTGGGGTTCTGGATTCGAGGAAATATATACGAGTTGCACCAAGCCTATCAAACTTGTATTTTTCGGTGCTGTGTGCAAATTTTGGGTGCTAGCACGAAATTTTGAAAATCCATTCAATAGATAAAATTGCTTGTGACAATTTATTTCTTGCGTTTTAGAGGTTTATGGCTGTTCTGAATTCAATGGAAAATATAATTATCGAACTAGACATCTGAAACTTGTATTTTTCGGCTGTGGGTGCAAAATGTGGTGCTAGCACCAAATTTTGAAAACCATCAAATATATCAATTGATTGTGTCACCTTGTTTCTTGCGTTATACGGGTTTGTGATGGTTCTGAATTCTCTGAATTCTTCTGAATTATCTGAAATTATAAATCTCATATAAAAAAAGGTGTGAAAAGTTGCAATATCGGCGTGCATTTCATCGAAAAACACAACAAATCCTCCAAAAACTTGAAATTTATTTTGATTGATCAATTATCAAGAAGGGACAACTGCGTAGAAACAATAAAGAAACTAAGAATGTAAGGGTCCAGTAGTATACCGCTTACCAGATCCTAGTAACGGTGTATCTTACTATGAGACTCAAGTAATGTATACGGGCTCGTACAGTATCTGACAACAAATCCCAGTCCAGGATATCTAAACAAACAGATACAATACACAAACGACTACTGGCGAGGAACAGAGCCTAGTATCTATTCTAGGTACGTGAGCGGGTCTAATGCCTACGTACTAGACAAAAGGATACCTGTCCTCCAACCGGTGAGGCAGATGTACAGTTACAGTAACAGACCAAACTCACGGGAAAACAATCCCCGCGCAGCGAATCCTAACTATCACTGACAGTCCTAAATACAGTAACTTGCCGCGGTGTGATTTATATGGTTTATATACGAGCTAGGTGGTTAACAGACCTAGCGTAACAATGCTGATTACCCCTGTCTGAATCAGCCTAAAAGGTCGTGCCTAAATGTAACGATAACTGATCCCCCTGTACGAAATCATTCTAAAGGGTCAGGCCTAAATGTAACAATACTGCTGGACAGAAAACAACAGTTTAATAACGAAAGTGAAATACTCTCTCTTGCCGCAACTAAATATCAGATCCTAATTTTACAAATACAGATACAGACAAAAAAATAATATTTATTTAATTAATTAGTCCATTGGGTATTTTCCAATAGTTTTTCGATTGTTGTTCCTATGGAGGCTATAATAGCTATATTAATGTCTCTCCAGGGCACCATCTCCATTGATCAATTATAGTGAGATCTAAAATTTAGATCTTTTATTTGCCTCAAAGGTTTTCAAAGGGAACTGAGTGACCAGGTATGCTAGTACAAGCATAGAATCTGTCCATAATGTTAATGTTAGTGGAAAATATAAGTTGGTGTTAACCATATCTGTTAACTCAGCTGCCACTGATGCAGCAAGAAGTTCTTTCCCAGGTAATGACAAAAATGTATTTGATTTAATAGTTTCGGATTTTGATGTTACGAATGCAACATAGATACTCCTGTGGAATTATTTCACTATTAGATAGCTATTTGTAATTGGTACTACGTAAAAAATTTAAAATCCGACATATTTGCCTTGCTTTACAGTTTGTTATAAATTCGTATATGCACGTGTTTTGGCACGTGTTACAACTGGTCCAGTGGCCCAGTACTACTAGGATCGGCATGCTTCATTGCAGCTGAATTTTTAAGAATGGTGTGCCGGCTTATCGACAAAATTCCACCACCACAGTAGGCCCCGTAGGTGGCCCAGTAGGTTAACGCGTGGATCACACTTGAGATAGGTCGAGTGTTCGAATCTGGGTCGGTAAAATTTACATTTTTGTGCAATTTATTTTCTGTTTCGCTAAATTAGACAAGCCAATGGAGTACGTACAACACATGAACAGATTAGTTGGGCCAATCAAAAGGTGTTTGATAATTTATTGGTCCAATGTGAGCCCATGTTATTTAGTTTAGTTTCGATAAATCATTTGTTATTTACGTTAAAAATATACTGCAAACTCTGAACATGTAGTTTTTAGCTTTTCTATCTTAAACAGCCAAACGCTTTGGAGAATGGCTGCCTAAACCTTTAACCCTATTAAACCCGGGGGGGGGGTCAATATGACCCCCCCCCCGTGGTTTTTTTATTATAATTCTGAAACAAACGCAGGTGGGAATCTGAAATTTTTTGACTTTTCCTAAAAATCTATTGTCTTCCTAGTAGTGAAAACCGTTTTCTAAAATATTGGGTACTTTTCGAGTTATAGCACCATTTTTTAACCCTACTTTTGGAACTTTTTTTGAAACGTTTTTTGAAAATTACATTTCATTAAATATGAATTGTAACATCTCTATTTTTGATTTACACCGGTTTTTTGGTGTTAGAAATTGGATGGAATTCATATAAATTGATTTAGAAATTTCAAACTTGTTTTTTTTCGATGGGTGCCAAATTTTGGTGCCAGCACCAAATTTTGAAATAAGTCAATTTTGAAAATTGATTGTTTGAAACTTGTTTTTTACGCAATTGGGGTTTTTTGGGGTTCTGGATTCGATGAAATATATACGAGTTGCACCAAGCGTATCAAACTTGTATTTTTCGGTGCTGTGTGCAAATTTTGGGTGCTAGCACGAAATTTTGAAAATCCATTCAATAGATAAAATTGCTTGTGACAATTTATTTCTTGCGTTTTAGAGGTTTATGGCTGTTCTGAATTCAATGGAAAATATAATTATCGAACTAGACATCTGAAACTTGTATTTTTCGGATGTGGGTGCAAAATGTGGTGCTAGCACCAAATTTTGAAAACCATCAAATATATCAATTGATTGTGTCACCTTGTTTCTTTCGTTATACGGGTTTGTGATGGTTCTGAATTCAATGGAATCAGTAAAAATTTCATAAGAGTTCTCAAACTGGTATTTTTCGCCAGTGGGTGAAAATTGTTGTGCCAGCACCAAATTTTGGAAAATATGCAAATTTATCAGTAGATAGTATCATCTTGTTTCTTGCGTTATACGGGTTTATGAGGGTCCTGAATCCGATGGAATCCATAAAAACAGCACTGGACATCGCAAACTTGTACGTTTTGGTGATGGGTACGACATTTGGTGCTAGCACCAAAATTTGCCAAATTACGCCGAAAAATACAAGTATCAATGATCTGGCATATTAGAAATGTATTCCATTAGAATCAGCGCCCTCGAAAACCTGAAAATGTGAATTTATAGCATCGTATAAGTGAATGAAAAATTTTGTGTTCTTACTGAAAAGTGCTGGTTACTTGTTTTTTTCATTTTTTTCTTACGCAGAGAGGACTAAGCAGCCATTTATAGTAATCATATCATTTTTAAATATTTTCCAATGTATTTTGCACCCCAGAAAACTTGTATTGAAAAATAATTAGCCGAAAATGTAACTTTCAAATTTTGTGAAAATTGTGCACTACTTGTAATTTTGGTGCTGCAATATAACCATCCCAGTACATTTTTTCGAAAATTTTTTTTTTCGGTCGGATCCAGACAAGTGATACCTACGTACAAACAAAAAATGAGACGTTTTCGTAAATATTTGTAGATTTTAGAGGGAGGGTCAATATGACCCCCCCCCCCTGGTATTTGTACAACATTTTATACTAATAGGTACTAATAGGGTTAATTCCAACAAGTTAGATTACAGCACTATATTGTGTTCTACCACAACGGAGTATTAGGAAACTACAGTACTGTACTGTACGTACAAAACAGTGGTGCTCGATTACTCTGCAATGTTCATAAAAGATAACATATTACCCGTGTTGAAAAAACTACACTGGTTGCCAGTTCCTTACAGAATCAACTTTAAGATTACTGTACTGGTACTTAAATGTCTTAATGGAATGGCGCCTACCCTACCCCCCTACATATCTTAGTGAATTAATATCTCTGTACTGTCCAACCCGTGAATTTCGTTCTAGTAATACAATGTTATTGTCTACACAACGTTACAATCTTGAAAATTACGGTAGACGTGCATTCTCTGTAGCCGCTCCTTTGGGTGCCCATTGGTGAATCTGAGGCAAGTCACTAGACTAGCCTCAGTAAACACCCTAACACTCGGGTCCCCAATGCGACAAGGTGAGCTGACTGCCTTGGCAGATAAGCTTTCTCTTAGTGCAGTGGGTGTTCAAGAGCACCGAATGCAGACTGAACAGACTGATGAGGTTCTGATTAAAGACATGGGGGGCGGTTGGCGACTCGCCCTCGCTTCGGCAGATAATAGTGGCAATGGTGGAATTGGTCTATTGATGAATCCAACTGCACATGCAGCATTGGACAAAATAGACCAAATCTCTAACCGCATCATCCGTTGCCACTTGTCATGTTCTGGAAGACTGGCTAAGAAGTTTTCTAAGGTGTTTCTGATTGTGTGCTACTCTCCAACTAGTGTTGCTCCTGTAGAGGAGGTGGAAAATTTCTACCAGAATCTACAAGCAGCTACTGATGGAGTGGATCAGCATGCATTCTTAACATTCCTGGGAGACTTTAATGCAAGTCTGCATCAATCACCTACATCGCCCTGGGTCTATAGCAATAGTGTTAACCGAAATTCCGTCCATCTTCAGGATTTTATCTCTGGAAATGGATTGTTTTCGGCTGGAACCCAGTTCAAGAAGCAAACCTGAAAGCTATGGACTCATAGTGGACCCAGTGGTCACAAGTCCCAGATAGACCATATCCTGTTTCGTAGGAAATACACGAGCTCTATACAAGACTGTAATGCATTTACATTACGACCCTTCTCCAGTGATCACCGCCTTATTGTGGCCAAGGTAAGACTTAGTCTGCGTGCTAGCAGAACAACGAAATCTGCCTTGCCGCGGCATGACTGGTCCTCTCTGTTGCAACAGCCAAGTGTGAGATCCAGCTTCACACTACAGCTGAGCAACAGGTATGAGGCTCTTGCCTCTGAGGCGGCAGATCACTGTGAGGGCTATACTGCCTTTACAGAGGCAATTAAGTTAGCAGCTGCAGAAACAGTTCCTGTATACCCTCGAAACAGGAAACGGGCCCCCTGGACTAACAACAAAATTCAGAAGTGCCGAAATGACCTCTACAAGGCGCAGAAGGAGTCCCGACTCAAACAGACTACAGCGGCCAAGAATGCAGTTATGGCTGCATCTAGGTCCCTGAACAGGCAGTACTCGATTAATTTACAGGAGCTAATAAACCAACAGGTTGATGCCATCAATGATGCTGACGACAGCAGGCAATCATCCCAGGCATGGAGATCGATCAACTTGCTTGCTGGTCGAAAAAGCCAACCAACCACCAAGGTTAAGGCTGAATCACCAGCCGATCGCCTCAATGGTTGGAAGGCCCACTTTGAAAAGCTCCTCAATAATGACAGGGTATTGCCTGATAACTTTATAGAAGTAAAAGTGTCTGTGTCTGTACTACCATTGGTGATATATCCTTTGCAGAAGTGAAGGCTGCTGCAAAGAGCATTAAGACCAATCGTGCCAGTGGAGTAGATGGTGTTCCCCCTGAGGTCTTTAAAATACCTGAGTGTTTAAAGCTCATCTATCCCATCATAGTAGACATGTACCGTACAACAAGAGTCCCACAAGAAATGAAAACAAATAAGTTGGTGCCAGTTCCCAAGAAGGGCAACCTAACACTCTATGGTTCTTTTCGGGGAATCTCATTGATCTCAATTGCTGCAAAGCTATACAATAGAATTCTATTAAATCCCATAAGAGATCCCATTGAGAGACTGCTCCGTGGAAATCAGAATGGGTTCCGTAAAGGTCGTGGGACCATGGACCCCATTTTGGCACTTAGAAGGATAATTGAAGAGTTATCAAAAAAGAAAGACAGGCATCTGGCTGTTATCTTTGTTGACTTCTTCAAGGCCTTTGATTCAGTCTCTCGCTCACGTATGTTCAGCATACTTTCATTAAATGGGATTCCTGATGAAATTATTGCAGCAATCAGATCAGTATACGATGGTTCGACAACATTTGTGTCTACTGTTGACCATTTAAACCATTTAAACCATTGTACCATTTGAAGTGTTATGGGGCGTCCTCCAGGGAGACAAACTTGCACCATTCTTGTTCATAATTGTTGTTGACTATGTTCTACGCATGTCCTTAGATCATCATAATGATGATGGGGTGATGATAACTCCACCTACTGGCTCCAGAAGTCGAGGAAATCCTGCCAAGTACATAACTGATCTAGTCTTTGCTGATGACTTAGGAGTACTCTCAGAATCACTAGAGGGAGCCTAACGGCTCCTCAGCTCATTAGAACATGCTGCTTCTAGTGTTAGTCTTTTTATTAAAATCATGGATCAGGGATCATGGATTCGGAAGTCAGGTGAGGACCTTCGAATACGTAAGGGAAAGGCATGGGCAGCCTTGAATAGGCTTTCCAGGATTTGGAAGTCACCGATAATTAAGCGGAAACTTAAGGTCCGGTTATTTAGAGCAGTAGTAGTTCCAGTACTCCTCTATGGGAGTCCATGCTGGGCTCTAACTGCTGAGGACACCAAATCTCTGGATGACACATTCACAAGAATGCTACGCCGGGTTCATTGTGTCAAGTTCAATGCACACATCTCCAACCAGACAATATATAACATTGGAGGTGTCTCATTGGTTCCCCCAAGCTTGACAGTAGAACAAAATCGCCTCCGCTTTGCAGGACATTGCTTTCGCCGTGAGGACCAGCCAGTGCATAATCTTGTACTTTGGCAGCCTCATGGAGTGAATAAGCATGGTGGACAGCCCATGACTTTCTTGAGACGCATCTTAAAGGACACTGGCCTTGAAGATGCGGATGATCTAGCAAATGTCATGGGTGATAGGGAGTTGTGGCGGTGCAATTTTGTCAATAAGCCGGCACAGCATTCTTAAAAATGCAGCTGCAATGCAGCATGCCGATCCTAGTAGTAGTTGGTATGGAATTCGTTACCGAATGATATCAGAAACACTTCCAGTTTATTGTCCTTCAAACGTTTGTTAAAAACTCATTATTTTATTGAAGCTTTTAGTTCATATTTTATTGCCTCTGATTTTATTTATTTTATTTCATTTCATTTCGCTTTATTTCTATTTTTATTGGTTTTGTATTTTGGTAAATTATTTTTAAAATTAATCTTTAAGAAAAATTAAAACTGCCGTTTGAATTGTTTTATTTATGTATCATATATATATATAATGTTTTAATTTACTTAATAATGATATTGTATTTCTCGTATTATTGATTTTTAACCATGGAATGATTGTTGTTTTATTTATATGTACTGTATTTTATGTTCTCATGTATGTTTTTAATACCCATAGGATGGAATATTTTTATATATTACTAAAATCTCAATTTCGTAACGATTTTTATTTTATTATGAACTACATATTTTTACTGCAAATCTATTGCAATCTATTAAATATTTTATATTATAGTCAGTTTTTATGCAATCATGTTACATTAGTCTGTATGTATGGTGTATTCTACGTATATTGATGTTCATACATTATTTGTACCAAAGCGCCTAGAATATCGCGTATAGGCGCATTATAAATATATATTATTATTATTATATAGGACCTTACTTCTAAATTTTGACATTCCATATTCATCTGTTTCACTACTCTTTTTTTCTATTGCGCGCATTTTTAAGTTTAAATAATTAATTTTAATTCAATAAATATTTGAAAATTGGGGCCCCCTAACTAAATAGCTGGGAGTATGGGCATTTTGCAGTTTGGGAGAAGTTGATTTTTTATTTTGATCCAAAATTATAAGATATTTTATCATTTGATCTGGGGAGGCCGTTATAGTGACGAAATTTCTATGTAGTTTTCTCCAGGAATCGGTAAAATTGACCGAAAATACAAAAATTTTTCTAAGTGGTTTGCCACAGCAACAACTGGTAAAATGACAAAAAAAAATTCTAAATGGAGGCCCCCAAACAGGTACGTCCCAAGAAAGATTTTTGAATTATTTGGCCTATAAATAGCGACCCCAGACACCCCCCCCCCACAGCCCCCCCCCCCCCCCCCCTTAATTAAAATATACTTTATCCTTCAGACATAAATGAATGTTCTACTGATTCTCACAATTGCCATACTAAGGCGAGCTGCACAAATACTATTGGTGGATTCATTTGTGAATGTAATTATGGTTATTCTGGCGATGGTGTAGAATGCCATGGTAAGTTACTCTTCAAATAATTTTCATTAGTATGCATGGTACCAAGGAATGTAGGGTGATATTATTAATAAATATTTTTGTCTTTAAAATATCCCCTTTATTGCCCGAATTTGGGGAAAATAACCCTATTTGGCCCGGGCGGGGGGGTCATTTTAGAAATTTTTTGATAAATCATCTGTATCTTTCAGTCAGGTTTGTGAGGAACACCAAAATTTCGTGACATTTCCTAAAATTATTGACAAAATTTAATTAACAGTTATTATATCTTTAAGTTGATTTAATATTTTTTTGTGAGCCTGACTTTTATGACAAAATATCTGGACACAAGGCAGCTTAAAGCTCTTAAAGTACTTTAAATTAATTATTATGGTTGTGCAGTTGTTAATATTATTGGTTTCATTTTCAGTGTTCTATTGTTCATATTTGTATTGCCTCAAGTCAATAAATTATATATATTATTAAGTAATTAAACAGGACTAAGGATGATCTAACTCTATAGCAAATGGAGCGGAAAAATGAATTCGCCACCAACGGGGATCGAACCCGCATCTCCCGATAAACGTTCAGGTATGCTAACCTGAATTATACAGTCGGGGTCTCAAACTGCATCTGTTCTTTGAGATTTTCTCAAAGAACTAAAAGTGTCTCAAATTTCTAAAAGTGGTCCAAGAAAATGACAAAGTGTCCTCAAAGATTTCAAAGTAGTAATGTCAGTCATTTCATACAGTCCTGCCTGAAGCTGGCTATGGTATGGGGTATATTGACTTTGACTACTAAAGGGTAAAATACAGTCCAGCTCACCAACAGAGTGCCATCGGATCCGATCTGAACCGATCGGATCCAACAGCTTCAAACACTTTCAGACAAACTCCAACAGTCCAACAACTTCAAACAGATTCAGACAGTTTCAAACAGATTCAGACAGTTTCAAACAGAATCAGACAACTTCCAACAACCTGTCAATCACTCCACCCACACTCAACCGCAACCCCAACTCAACTCCCATCTTCTTGCCCGCAGATAGAATGAAAGCTTTTGAAACTACTAAAGGAACTCCATTCATAAAGCCACAATAACGACAGAGTGGACTGGCCACTGGCGGCGCCCTTGAACATTCACACTGTAACTTAAGCTGACCTGAAGGAACAGCCCATTAGTGAGGTCGGTATTTCTCTTTATTCCTGCCGCTATCTTTGAATAACACAATAGCAGAAAGCTAACCAGTGGTCTACCCCAAATACAAGAAAGACAAGTTGGCTACCATTGAAATGAATGGGGAATGGAATTCTGTGTTCACATACTAATGTTGCTTTGGGTTGGTCTAGAGCCATACAATAGAGCTTTACGGAAATACACTTCCAAAGAGCCAAGCAGTGGCGGTATAGGTCCAAAATGCCCATGTAGAATTTCTTCGAATAAGGCTCAATTTCTTAAGTTACATTAATTAAAATACTGATAAATATATTTTGCTTTTCGCAGGAGGGACAGTATCCCCCTCTACAGTTAATATAGTGTACGTACATGTGTTAGTTATATCGTTGCGTTTATTTCTATTTATACAGGTTTGGATATGATCTCTACTAGTTTGATTTTTGTTTTGTCAATTAATTAATTGTGCGGTTAATTTGTCAATCACAGCCTTAATTGGCTACATTGCTTATTGTATGAATGAATATAATTAGTTATTAAGACATTAATTTAATTAGTATCTGGTGTGATTAGGTCTACCTTTTACATAACAACAGTACGTCAATGGCGGATATACTACTACTACTACAGTAAGTCGAGCGAACTTGGACAGTGGAAATGAGATCCTTCCAGGCTTACCGATTCTCCATAGTTGTCGCAATTTCGTTTCTCCCATGGCGGATATACATTACATCATAATATGGCATGGCAGTCACGTGAAAACAAGGGCCTTCACATTCCCAATTCTCTATCTAATCTATTATGGTTGTGCGTAATGCTCAATACTACTTTATGATATTAATTCATTCACGTTTAACATTAACAGCCACATTTCATCAACCCCCCCCCCCCCCCCTCCCCTTCCAATGTGACAAACTATCACGATATGTTGGCGTTGGGCCCCGTCCCTACGTCCACCCTCCCTTGTGAAGGGCTAGGGGGGACTTTCGACCCATCATTACTAAAGGGTAGTGATAATTATTATTCAAAATAAGTTTTCCCATGTATACGTAATTTTATTCTTAAATAGGTACTTGTTTGTTCCTAAATTCTGCCTAAATGCTGCCTTACTCAATGTTAAATAATTTATTGTTCTCGAATATTTATTTCGTAACTAGGGAACCGCTTAACTATAAACCAATATTGGATATGGAGTTCCGTTTCGAAGTTCGCCTTGCAGAGACTAAAGTTGTAATAACTTTTGAGTGTGTGAATGTAATTTACTCAAATAGGGTAGGTGCGCGAAAAAATAGTTGGGCTAGAAGTATTACGTGCAAACCTTTTCATTTCGATGCTCTTTCAACACAACTAATAAAATTAACCAAAAATATTTTTTTCACTCATTGTAATTATATTTACTGTTTGCTTAATCTGTTTGTGTTTATATCTGTTTATGTGCAGTATTTAGTGCCCTACGTCAAAGAAACTAATATATTTATAGCATTATTTACATTTCTAATTAAATTAAGGAATTAAAAACGTGTTGGTGTTATTATATTCATTTATCGGAATTTATATTATAGGAATTTATTATTCGTTTATGCATTTTAGTTAATTAATTGATATAATTAACGACATAATTATGTAAATAAAAATTGTTAAATGAAACAAATCTTTGTTTCGGTTTATAATTGACAATAGCACACCCTCACAATCACTTCAAATTGAGAGTAAAAGTGATTGACATTTTGTTAATGAACTACGCTTTTGTAAGGCATTGGCAAATTCCAACAAATTCCGATGGCGTCAAACATCTTCAGACAACTTCCAACAGTTTCAGACAATTTCAAACAGCTTCAGACAACTTCAGATAGCTTCCAACAACATCCAACAGAAATTTCAAACACTTTCAGACGGATTTCAGACAGATTCAGATGGGCTCCAACAGACTAAACTTGTTGGAAATATTTTCTCTAACAGAATCAAACAGTACTAAATCTCCGTAGGTTAGCATTGTGCTTGTTTGAAGCTGTCGGAGTGTGTTGGATCCGATCGGATCCGATGGCACTCTGTTGGTGAGCGGGACTGTATAAGTAATAAAAACCTCTATGAAACAATAAAGATGCCTCCAAAAAATACTGCAGTAATAAATATTTGTTACTGAAAGTAAGAATTAATTATTACTGCAGTAATAAAAAATTTTCTTTTTCTGCAGTAAAAAATAATTTGTTACTGCAGTAGAAATTTTTATTCAATTATTTATTAATATTGATTACTGCAGTATAACTTTTATTTCAATTATTTATTAATTTATTAATATTGATTATTGCAGTAATAAATATTTGTTACTGCAGTAATAAATATTTGTGACTGCAGTAATAAATATTTATTACTGCAGTAATAAAAATTTATTACTGCAGTAATAAATATTTGTTAATGCAGTAATTGTTATATGTTACTGCAGTAACTAATATTTAATACAGCAGTATTTTTTGTAGGTATTTTTATTGTTTCATAGAGGATTTTATTAATTTATATTTGGACTCTTTAGAGACGCCATAATTGCGGGCTATCGGAATGTGTTGGTATTTGTGTCATAGACAGTTTGTCTGTTGCCCTATCTATTTTAACCCTATTAAACCCGGGGGGGGGGGGGGGTCAATATGACCCCTCCCGTGGTTTTTTTATTATAATTCTGAAACAAACGCAGTTGGGAATCTGAAATTTTATGACTTTTCCTAAAAATCTATTGTCTTCCTAGTAGTGAAAACCGTTTTCAAAAATATTGGGTGCTTTTCGAGTTATAGCGCCATTTTTTAACCCTACTTTTGGCACTTTTTTTGAGACGTTTTTTGAAAATTACATTTCATTAAATATGAATTGTAACATCTCTATTTTTTATTTACACGGGTTTTTTGGTGTTAGAAATTTGATGGAATTCATATAAATTGATTTAGAAATTTTAAACTTGTTTTTTTCGGTGGGTGCCAAATTTTGGTGCCAACACCAAATTTTGAAATAAGTCAATTTTGTAAATTGATCGTTTGAAACTTGTTTTTTACGCAATTGGGGTTTTTTGGGTTTCTGGATTCGAAGAAATATATACGAGTTGCACGAAGCGTATCAAACTTGTATTTTTCGGTGCTGTGTGCAAATTTTGGTGCTAGCACGAAATTTTGAAAATCCATTCAATAGATAAATTTGCTTATGAGAATTTATTTCTTGCGTTTTAGAGGTTTATGGCTGTTCTGAATTCAATGGAAAATATAATTATCGAACTAGACATCTCAAACTTGTATTTTTCGGATGTGGGTGCAAAATGTGGTGCTAGCACCAAATATTGAAAACCATCAAATATATCAATTGATTGTGTCACCTTGTTTCTTGCGTTATACGGGTTTGTGATGGTTCTGAATTCAATGGAATCAGTAAAAATTTCATAAGAGTTGTCAAATTTGTATTTTTCGCCGGTGGGTGAAAATTGTTGTGCCAGCACCAAATTTTGGAAAATATGCAAATTGATAATTAGATAGTATCACCTTGTTTCTTGCGTTATACGGGTTTATGAAGGTCCTGAATCCGATGGAATCAATAAAAACCTCACTGGACATCGCAAACTTGTACTTTTTGGTGATGGGTACGAAATTTGGTACTAGCACCAAAATTTGCCAAATTACGCCGAAAAATACAAGTAGCAATGATCTAGCATATTAGAAATGTATTCCATTAGAATCAGCGCCCTCGAAAACCTGAAAATGTGAATTTATAGCATCGTATAAGTGAATTAAAAATTTTGTGTTCTACCTGAAAAGTGCTGGTTACTTGTTTTTTTCATTTTTTTCCTACGCAGAGAGGACTAAACGGCCATTTATAGTAATCATATTATTTTTAAATGAAAAATAATCCGAAAATGTAACTTTCAAATTTGTGAAAATTGTGCACTACTTGTAATTTTGGCGCTGCAATATAACCACCCCAGTACATTTTTTCGAAAATTTTTTTTTTCGGTCGGATCCAGACAAGTGATACCTACGTACAAACAAAAAATCAGACGTTTTCGTAAATATTTGTAGATTTTAGAGGGGGGGGAGGGGTCAATATGACCCTCCCCCCCCCCCCCCCCCCTCCCGGTATTTGTACAGCATTTTATAGCCTGGTACTAATAGGGTTAAGGGGGGGGGGGGGGGGGGGTATACCCCCCCCCCCCAGGTAAAATTTTCAAATTATTGTTTCTTTATCTCACCTAGAGCAGAATTTAATGAGGATTACAAATCTGAAAACCGCTTAGTGAGACCTCTTTCAGTTCTCGAGTTTTTCCATATGACGGTCTGTCCGTCAAATTGTAAGAAAGACAGAAGACTGACAGACAGAAAGATAGACTAGATTGCACCTAAAAATTAAAACTGACATTGGAAAAATGAAATCAGCGACCCCGAAAACCCCAGTAATGAAGATTTTAGCTCGTTGGTGTGCATCCTTCGTGCCAGAAATAATTAACCAACCAGAACACAGACAGCCAATTTTGGCGGGACGGTTTAAACTTTGAATGGCATTTTCTCGGAATGACATTTTTCATTTTCAAATTACTACTCCTCCGCCATTTTTCAACCAATTTTCTTCGTTTATGGCTCATTCGAACGAGCTTTGGAAGCTCTTTAAAAGTTATGTTATGGAATTTTGATAAATATTCCCATTTTTTCTAATTAGCCAATTTTAATTAAAAATATGATAAGTAATTAATTAAATTAATTATTTAACATAAAATTGGCTAATTAAAACTTCTATATGATAACCTTTGTAGAGTCGATCACGCTGAGTCCAAAAAAGTTG